>JXPX01170168.1:0-15319 GCA_001047195.1 Sarcophagidae sp. BV-2014
ACCACTCTCATTAAAATTAATAATTTTCAATATTCTCCACATTTCCCACCGAAACCTTCCAACAGCGAGCCGGGACTATATTATATGATTCCACATATGATTTAGCTTTCTTATTTCCACTTTTATTTTTATAAATTATGTGAATTCTTTCGCCATCTGCTAATTTTAAAATAAATACTTAAATATTTATTTGCCATCGAAGTTATATTTTTAGTAGCGCCACATATAATCAATTTACTTTTGTTGTTTTTTATATAAGATGAATTTTTGGGATTATAATAATTAATTCGTAAATTCATTAATTGCAATTATATATACCTTATACATATTATTTCTTTGTAATATATTTTAAAAGAAAATAAATATAAAATATATGAACATTTAGATCTAACTTAATACACCGAACATAAAATAGAAATAAAATCCGATAAACCCAATATAAACTAGTAAAATATTAATTTTGGCTGTGCCTCCATCGATGATACGNCACTAAATAAAAACTAGTAAAATATTAATATTATTATTATTTGGCTGTGCCTCCATCGATGATAGGATGTAAACTCAAATATTTCTCATATCTCAATCCATTATGCAAACTAAACTTTTTGTAGAAATTTAAAAAAAATGAATTACATACAAATGGGTTGTTTTAGTTCTACAACACTATGATATATAAGGCGGACTTTATTTAACAGTTTTTACACCGAATTCCACTCCATCCCGAAACCTTCTGATTGAAAATCGAATTTATCATTAGTATATAGTAATTTATAACTTATTTCCGATCGGAGTTACATTATGTTATTATAAACCAGAAGTGCCATACATTACAAATTTCCTTACTATTTATTTTTATATAGAGTGAGTNGCCATACATAACAAATTTCCTTCATATTTATTTTTATAAAGAGTGATGGTTGATGTAAATTGGTAAAAAAATTATAAATAAATAAGTCAAAGCAATTTTCGGTAGCGTTTTAGTTTCACAAAAGATTCAAACGACGGTTATTGAAAATTTATATTAAGTATACCATAATAAGTATAAATGATGTATCATCATTGAGAGTTAGCCAGTATTTTATTCTTCTTATTGTCCAAAATCCTAAAATTTTAAATTATGAGTAGCGGTTTATTTTTCCTCAAAATTTTGTTTACAACACTGAAATAAAAGTTGTCGTTTTTAAAATAATACTGAAGACCTTAAAAAATCATTCTACGGAATGAACAGACAGACAGGCGGCCGTGGTTATAACGATTCCGTTATTGGTCTTAAATACGTTGGTTACTCATCGAAATATATATAGATGAGTAACCAACGGAATGAAAAACTTAAAAATATATATATATGGATAGCAAAACAAAATTATTAAGTAGAGCAATTAAAATAGTTTATAAGAAAATATTAACGAAACAAATATATTATATAAAGTAATACATTATGCTTAAATAGCTCTCTTATTGTTGGAAGGGCATTGTTTCAAAACAAGAATAATTTTAGTTTTCACACATTGAAACAAATTTATTTTTAAAATTTATATTTAATTTACACCACACGCTCGTATTCACGAATCTTATCTTTTCAGTAAATATTCGTAACATAGCAATTTCTGTGCATACTCTATGTTAATACAATTTTTCGTTTTCAAATACATTTGCTTAAGGTAGCAATTACTTTAATTTTTTTAAGTTAATTATTTATAGATGGATAATTACTTTACATATCAAATTTTTGATTTTTTTTATTATTGAAATGACTGTAAAATTAAAATATGTCAAGATTTGTAACCGCAAACTACCAAACTGCATGCACGAACAGTAAGTGCCGCTTAGATCACTTGCCCACCACAGTACTACAAATAGTATTAACAAATTTGATATATAAAATACTTAAGTTTCGTTTGCTTCTATACAGAATCAATAAAAATCATCAAGCCAATTGGGGTTGCAAACGATTTTGAGTTTGTTGGCTATTTTTAACACAGTTTTAATAAACAAATCTTTTTTTACGTTATTAACATAGCATAATTAATTCGTTAATAAAATTCATAAAAATATTTAATAATAAATGCTAGTATTATACGTTGTATATTCGAAAAGATTTAATATATCGCAAAAATTACAACTATTTGTAATTTTTAATTATATCCTTAATATTTATATGAATTAAAATACAGTGTACAGTGTATTATTAATTATATTATTATTATTAAACGAAAAAATATTTTGTTTAAAACAATAAAACCGCAACTGCTTATATAACTCATATAACACTGATACGATCGAGTTCTAACTAATTCCAACTTATGCCAACCACGAATGATTATAGATGTTCTTATAATGGCATCTAAAAATTAAAATGATATAATTTGTTGTTTTAAATAAGAAATATTGTTTTTATTAAAAAACATAAAACCTTTTGGTCGTTCCAACATATTCCTACCAAATTCAGGATTTAATTTATAGTGACACATTTTATGTTTTGTATATCGTGTAATTCTATTTTAATCGATTTTGGAATTATATTAAAAACAATTTAATATAAATCCCTATACATATAAACCATTTCTTTAATAAATAACGTGAAATTTAATACATAAAGCTTAAACCTGTTTTATTCCATATAATAAATTTAAATTAACTTATCGTGGCCTTATAACATTTGTAACATTTTTTTTGTTTGTAACATTTTTCAAAAATCTCTTTAAATCGTCTTAAGTTGCTTCAATGCTCCCATAAATACTGAATTCGCAATTAGATCATAAATGGTTTGAGTCATAACCGTCCTATTTTGAGTGTGAGTACTTGTTTTTTTATGACAAGCTTCAATAAAAATCGCATTATCATCAAATGGCGGCTAAAACTGTAACTTGTTGTATCAACTCACGCAGTTACAGTCTTGTAAATTTGAAGCGATTTATCCTTTAAGACCTATCAATTTCATGAAAGATTTTTGTTGGACCTGCCAAATTTATTAATTAACTAAAAAAATACTAATATATCCGATAATTTCTCAGTTGGGCATCTATTGTATTATAGTTCATAATTTTAATGCCTTCCCATCAAAGATGAATTTTGGGAAAAAAGGAAATGGGGTTTTAAAATAAATTCACAGTTCTTGAAAACGAGCTTGAAGATATTTTGCATTCTTGTAAAAAAATTTCAGGTTTCGTAATTTTTCATCAGCGAATCAAGCTTACTTAGGGATTCTAGTTTATTTGCAAAGAAGTAATTGTATGCTTTACAATGAAAAGTGCAGAAAAATTAAGAATTCTTATCTGAATATCATGTTTTTTAAAACAATATTAAGAACTGGGTTACATGAAACTTAAGCCTAACAGCTCATGTTTAAATAATGGGGATTAATTACCTCATCCTAATGTATTTAAGCTTGAAAGTACATCAACAAAATTAAGAGAAATACTTGATGAATCTTTTAAAAATAGTAATTTTTCGTTGAAAGACATTCAACGTACTGGCCGACGAATGCAAGGTGATCTACTCAACATTAGCTAAAGATAAGCTCTCAGATTATATAATCCACTTGTTTTAGTTGGACCTGTGATAATAACTACAAAAATATACCTGCAGGAATTGTGCCAGTTAAAAATAGATTGGATTTTAAAGGTACTTTATAATTTAGAAAACAAATTTAAAAAAAATCCATGTTTGTTCATACGCAACTGAGAAAAATAATAAATCACAAAAAATTAGAAACCATAGACGTGGTTCACATAACGCATATTATTTTAGCAATTGTGAGGATTACTAGTTCATATTGGTGTAAATACATCCACCAAAGTTGAATAAAAGGGGAGAAAAACAATAGGTATTGACAGGTAAATTTACCAGGTTTATAGTGCATAATATCATTGGGTTAATAATTGACAAATTCAAAGGTCTTGGATTAAACATTGCCGGCCACCTTGCAACATGCCTGACCTGACTTCAAAAAGATGCAACATGTAGCATTGCGTTATTTTCTCTTTTATACCAACGATATGTTTAGGTATACGGACAATTATTTGTGAGGTGAGAGAAGATTTAGTACCGAAAGAAGTAACAATAAAGCCCGACAAATCGGAACTTCCTCGACATTGTTGGGTATGGTCGGGCTGTTCGACGCAACATTCGAATTCCAATCTTGACTGGTAGTAGATTTGTAACTTTCGCTTCATTTACTACACGGAGGCATAATAGTTTTAGATGTAGTAACAGATGTATTAGTAGGGACAGGTGAGAATGTTGTAGTTCGAGATATTGTAGGAACAGGAGCGATTTCTTTAGGAACTAGATCTATAGTATCTTTAGCTTTCTTATAGTTTTTCAACAAAGCATCATCAAAAAAAGTTGACAATGCTTTCATTACGCTAGTAAATAAGAGGTATTAACAAAAGAAAATATATTTAGCAAAATAAAACGTCTTAAAACCTTTTTCTGTTCTTATGTCTACAAAACTTCATGATCGTTCCTACCAGGATATAATTTTCTGACCTAGCATCCATGAAGTTGTCATAATTCCTATGGAATTACGACTAAGCCGTTCTCTTGCAGCTAGGTTCTAGTTTTCACCAGTAATAGCGTTTGCGTTGGCTCATAATTCATATTTCGTCTTTCAATCAATGACAAACATATTTATAAAAAGCCGTAATATTTTAAATCGATTAACTAAGATTATAGCGGATTAATGCATTGTAGGAGCAAGAACCAAAGATTCCTTGGGACCTTAGGGCATAGTACAAAGATTTAGAACTTTAATGTACCTAAAAAGTCAAAAGTTATTCGAATGTATATTTTGCTAGGGCTGAAATCAGTGGAATACGAGCAATCAAAGATGTCGAAACATCATGTGAACCAACCAACACCTAATCGACATAAATTCATTTCATAGGAGTATAAATAGATTTATTTTTTAGAGGTTTCCTTAAGTTGCCAAAACTTATTAAGACTTGCACTTATCTTTCACTGCAAATTTTACCTTTTCTTGGTACCCATGAACTCCTGTTAAGCATCTCAGATAGAGAGTCTATAATATTATTGTGATCCATCGGCATACTCTCATAAAAATCATCGGCTAAAGGAATATCCGACATATAAGCCTGTGAAGGCTACCCAGAGTGAAGGCTACCCAGAAATTACTGTATCAGTTGAGACTGTTCGTCCGGCATGTGAATTGAATATTCATATCCACAGTTAGCAGAATCCATGTGCAAAACTATAGCTGTGCCCGAGATATGACTACCATTATCGGAACTAGAACATTACTTCGTATTTTATCGCTAAGAAGTTGATGCAACAACCATCTTTCTTGACTGCTAATATCTGTCTGAGCAAAAATGCAAAGAATGTGTGAAGTTTTCATTCAGAATACAATGGGCAAGTCTTTACTGACGAGTGAATGGTAGACAAAAACTCGTAGTTGTAATATGTACCTTAACACACAATTCGGTTTAAACGTGTACCTTAACCAGCAAAGCGACGTGTATCTTAACCATCAGAGCAGATAGTGGCGATAGAAAGCGATATTATAGCCAGTTGAAAAGTTTTCAAATCTTCTCAGATTCTTTTTCCAGAACAATAAGATTAAAAAAAACAAAGTTAGTGATTTACCTGTCGACGAAAATTCTGATATTTTTTCATTCTCTGTCACTAAAAAGTGCTTTCGACACAAGCTCATTTGCATCGCTACTAGTTGTTTCTATTAAAGCAAATAATTTGATAGCTTGACTAATATGTGCATTATTTATATAAATTACATGAAAAAAACGAAAGGTAGGTCACGATGTAACTTCACTGTCAAAAAAACGGGTAGTTTGCACGGAGGAAGTCAAAAATTTTAACTAAATTCCTCAGCAGAGACCGCACACATGTTTTGGAAGGTACTGCGTTTCGCAGTTCGAAGTTGTAATATTTTTTATTAATTGCGGCTAAACAATTTGCCAATGCGTTAAAGCTTGTGTCATATATTACTTAATTAACTTTTTACTTTCAAATTTAATCTAAAAGATGTCAAAGACGGAAAAATCAATTTAATTTAAAGTTTTTTTATTTCTCGAATTTGAGAATGAGAATACTGTAATGACACATGAGAGTCACACTTCTTACACTTAAGATCTTCAGAAAAAAGAATTTAAAACTTTATGGAAGAAAGTAAGACTTTCTTATTAAGATTTTGTAACATGTAGTAAACTAGCTGATTCTTAAGAAGAATACGATGTAATAAAACAATTATTTTAAGATGTAGGTAAGCTTATATCACTTGCTCAGCAGAAATGGGTGAACGTTTTGTCAATATGTCGTTCCTTCATTTGTAAAATGTAGTAAACTAGCTGATTCTTTAGAAGAATACGATGAAATAAAACAATTATTTAAAGATATGTCAATATGTCGTTCCTTCATCAACTCATTGCGGTGTAATCTTGTCAAGAGGTTTAACCTTTGATAAAAATCGGATTCCTAGCCATGACATGAAGCTTCCCACCTGTACCAATGAAGTTTTTCATAGTGATTAGAAGTCGTGGCCTTGTTTTTGTGATATGTTTACCGCTGTTTATATTAACGGTACCTCTTTTACTTCTCTTGAAGAATTTTTTTATCTTCACAAAACACTCAGGATGAAGCTTTTGAGATTGTTAAGAAATTCCAACTCATCAAACAGGGTTTTGAGTGCGCATGGGCCAATTCAATGGACAGTTTGAAAATAGTCGAATTTTAGTGAATAGTCAACTCAAAGTAGTATATAATTTGGTAGCTGTCAAATCAGAGTCTACGGATTGTATAAAAAATTTACAATGCGATATAAACAATTATATTTATACATTCAGTTTCGATAGATGATATCGATTTATCTCATTGGAACTTAATTTTGGTTTATATTTATTATACCGTATTACCCGAATTTACTTTGGGAACAGACAGTCAGCAACAAAACTGAAATTCCTAAGTGGAAGCATTTTGATACTTTGTTGACTTCTCGTTCTCAATCCTTGGAACAGATTAGGTATTTTCGAAATTACAGTTTATAAATCATGATGATTTGTTGCCAATGACTAATTCCCATTCAAAAAATAATTCTTTTTTGAGAAGGAGAGTTAGAACGTATCAGGCGATATTTTTAAACTGAGTACCTGGTGAAAGACTTTGTGATGTAAAAATACACTACCTTTGTATTAATTGTTTGAGTAATGTCCATAAAGTCAGTTCGAGTCAAAGCAATTTTGATGCTCTACTTGTAAACTTAAAAATCATTCTTTTTTGCATAGTGGAGTTATTGCATTAAGGTCAAGTCAGGGTGAGATGCGCAGCACAAACATTCAAAATGTTTTTGTGGCTTCCGCCAACAGATTCTTTAAGGCAGATAGTGCCGATAGAAACCCGTTTATATCGATTTGTAAGGTTTTGAAACCTTCTTCAGATTAATTTTCAAGAAAAATAAGATCGAAAAAGAAATAAAAATTTTCATATTTATCAGTTTAACTTTTTTACGCGATATCAACTGCTCTATGCATTATTTATGTAAATCACAGGAAAAAGGTAGGCCACGATGTATCTTTATTGTCAAAAAAAGGGTAGGTTGAAAGAAGGAAGTAAAATTTGTTAACTAAATTCATCAGTATTATCTGATTCAGTCGGAGACCACACATTTGGCTTTACAGTTCGCCAATGCGTTAAAGCTCGAGTTATATATTACTTGGTGAGGTTTCTACAAATCCTCATTCCTTTCAGAGAAAAATTTTTAATTTTTTACAACTTTAAAGGATTTTTTTAGAGGTACAAAGTAAACAATTACTTACAACTACATATAAAAACAAAATTTGCAACTAATTTCTTTTAAAAAACATAGCTACTCTGTTATACAGTTTATACCAGCATTATTGTGTACATCTGGCATTGTGAATAATTATATATTGTGATATAGTGCGTTTCATATAATTTGTTAATATATACATACATACATTAGGCATAAACTGTGCGTAATTTTAAAATAAAAAACAACGAACAATTAAGAGAAAAGGGAAGTTCTTACAAGCGTGTGTGTGTGTTCAAACAGTAGTGGACAAGAAAATTAGGTACGTGAAGTGCATATAATATCGAACAAGTATTTTTTTGATGTTTTGCTTTTATTTCCGTGAGCAAATGTTAAATAAAATTAAATACATTTTTCTTTTAATATACAAACATACATTTTTCTTTTAATATATTTTGAGCATTTCATATTTTTCTGTTGTGGTTCTATAAGCGGTATTTGGCTTAATATTGTAATATTTAATTCAGAGTTGGAATGAGAGTAGCTCGTTAAAAATAGGTGAAAAAAGAATTTCATTGGTATCAACACTGAAGCTCGGACATTTAATCTATCCAATTAATTAATTGTTAGAGAGTAGATTTCTGTTATCTAGTGCTGTAAAACATTGTATTTTTGTTTCTTCCAACAGATTCTATAGGCATGGCCTAAGTCAATATAGTGTGCCGCGGTGAAGTTCTTTTCCAAGAGCTTTAAAACTTACGGAGTTTCAGGCGACTTTCATTTTAAGAAACTACAGAGACGACTAAATTTCTCCTATCGGAAAAAATATGCTAAAATTTCAGGTCTTTGTCGGGTTCTGTGCAACGACAATGTTCTCTTTCGCTAGGTTCCGCACTTTATAGTCAATTCAGGTTAGTGGTAGAGAGTTTGAATCTTCTTGAGTTGATTGGAAACTTTCCAACTGAGTCTATAGATATATCTTGTACATCGTCCTTAGTTGGGTTACATATGGCTGGCCCTTATTTTCCAAAAAGCAGCCATGGTGGCATTTTGATTGGTGGGGCCGTTTATAGTAAAATCATGCTAGATGGTGTGAAAAGGAATTTCCTACGTAATCTGATGGCTCAAAAAACTGTTTTTGGATGGATTTTGACTGATACACTCCTAGGTGAAAAATTCAGCTTTTTCCACTTGCGTGTTTAGAAATAAGTCTGATTAAACAATTGGAGAAATTAATTCTGCGCTTAAGAGGAACCCTGTTCGATGGTATCTAAAGTAACTCCTGAGGAGGATTATGGCGAGGAGCATTTTAAGAAGACGACGTAATTCGGACGGCTTATTTGCCATTTATGATTCAATAGTTGGTTGATGGTGCTTAGGTTTCTCTCACAATAAAGCAATTTTCTCAATTTTTATTTGACGAGTTGTTGTTATGATATTCCGAATATAAAATTTTATGTCATATGGTTAAGGTCGAACAAAATAACTTTGACTTTTCAAGGACATTTTGTACTCCACAACGTGTACGAAGGTGAGAGTAGTTTTCAATGCTTCAAGTCAATCATCTTCTGGTTTAAGTCTTACTGAAATTTTGTTTAATGGGCCTGTTTGGCAAAATGACCTGATGTTGCTTAAAATGTATCGTCAAATTCTGATTAAACCTGAGGAGTCCAAATTCCAGAGGTTGATAAATTTAAAGTTTTTGTCGAAAATAAATGGCCGCAAAAATTTGACGTCGAATGACGGACTTGCAGGGACATACGAGAACTTATTAGCCATTAAAGCACAGGATGAGTTGGTAGCAGCTTCATCGTCGGCAGGGTTTTTCATGAGAAAATGGACTGATTCCATATGTGTTCACCTTCAGTATGAAGACGGCTCCGTTCAATGTTATCTATTGTTAGCAAAATCAATAGTGGCCGCTCTTAAAACAGTGTTTTACTTAGGCGTAAACTTGTTTAGTTGACACAGTCAAAAGAGATTTCAACATAAAGATTGATAAAACCACATTTGTTACCTGTACTGATTTGACGATGATTCTGGCCCACAAGTACGTGGAAGCCTTTCGTCGCAAATAAGGTATCAAAAATAATTAGAAAACCGTGTAAAGATTGTTAGAGGCATGTTAGTTCGAAAATAACGCGGCTGGTGTTCGTCTGTAAGACTTAGCTGGTGATAAGCTTTGGTGGTATGGGCCTACTTGGCTTTGTTCATATGATAATATTTGGGCCTCTTCGTCCACGAAAAATATTGGTACAAGGGAATAAGAACGAGGTACAGTTTTTTTATTTACATATTTTGAAACACTTAAGACCTGTTGGAAAACTTTCCGTGGTACTCGAGAACTTTATGAGTTATGGTCAGGATAATATGAACTTGACCTATAATGAGCGGTTTTCTACAAATTTACACTCGGATTGCCAGTAAGAAATACTGTTAGTCAACTTTATGCGGACGTTGCAAAATCTGTACGATACAAAAATGGCAGGAAAATTATGGAAGCTTTTCCTACATCTAGAACCTTATAGTTCCACGCCTTTTTACTTCTACTGAGGTAGATTTTGCTGGCCCTTTTGATACTCGCAATTATACTGGTCGAGCTTGTTTAACAACAAAAGGATATATGTGTTTGTTTGTGTGTTTTGCGACGAAGGCAGTTCACAAAAGGCTGTCAGTAGTTTATCTAGCCCAGCGTTTTTGGGAACTTTGTCTTGGTTTTTCTCTCACCGAGGCTGTCCAAAGAACTATATTCAGAAAACGGCACGAATTATGTTGGTTCGTCAAAAGTTTTGAAAGCAGAGTTCAGTGAATTTGTTCGAGTTTCTGCTTCTGCTTCGAATGTGCATCGACCTCAAAGCTGTTATTGGCATTTTAATCCTGCCAGTGCACCTCATATGAGAGGTTTATTGCAGGCAGGTGCGAAAAGTTTTAAACACGATTTAAGGGGAATAGCTGGAAATTAAAATATACGTTTCGTGAGGATAAATTGCCGACATGAAAAGCGGTAAGGTCGTGTGTTTGTTACTTCACCAGCTAGATTTTTCAGGTTAACTACAGCGATAGGATGCATTTGGTTTCCATCTTAAAATATTGTGCGTGCTCTTTGAGCTATAATCACACCTGGCGCACTTGTGAAAGTGCGGGGAAGTGCAAACGCTGCGGTGATTTATATTACACGTTCCCGATGCTCAACAGGGACACTGTTTTGTCTGGTGATATGGTTGCGATTTACCTGTTTTGTCTCAAGCGAGTAATATAGAAACAATAGCCGTAGAACCCAAGATGTCGTTTCATTGCCAAACAACAAAATCAACAAGGCAATTTTGGTAAAGCCGACAACAGTGATGAAAATTTTTTCCGGTAAGCGCTATGTTTTATTATTGTTGCGAGTGCCAACAGTTCTACAGTAACGGAAGAGATAGTTTGACAACTTGGAACCAGAACTGTTCGCGTCGGAAACTCTAAGATATGTATGCGGACTAATCGTGGCAACCATGGAAGCAGAGACACGTATGCGAATTGAAGCGTAAATACAGATTTGTGATACTCGCTAGGCCTGTTGATAGGAAAATATTGGAGGAGTTTCCGGGTATATAATTGGCTGATCCGCAATTTACATCTGTTCAGATTTGAACAGAATAATAAAAGAAAAATCTATTGACACATATTGTCTTATTTTTAGAGATATTTTAAAATGTTTATAACAGTATTATAAACATGGATGAGCTTAAGAAAAGATGTAATGAAGATCATACAGGCNTGTACATACACATGTGCACGTTCTGTTGGTCGATAGCATTTGTAATAAATAAGAAAAATAAATACATATTTAATACCCTCTGTTATCACAAATTAAACTAGATTAGTTCTAGTTTAACTTTAAGAATATTGTAATTAGCTCTTTAGGTTTTATTTTTGGTACAGCATCTGTCAATCTGATCTGGGCGCAGACGTTAATTGCAGAATAATTCGAAATGCCGGTACTTTTGGAAAACCTTTGGCACAATTTACTATTTTTGGGTACATCATTACGGGAAAATGTACATCATTTGGTTTCAAAAGAATCAAATACAAATATTCGTAATTAAAAACAAACGCTATATCGTGATTTGACCGATTGTAGGGTTCTTATTTTTTTTTATTTGTTTACAATAAACACAGAAATGTTGTATATGAACGCATGTATGTATGTACATATTACATCACTAAGCACAACAAGCTATATAAAAACGATATGTATTTGAAAATAACACAAAGCATTAGTGAAATCAATACAGCAATATTATTACCAAGGAATAAAAACAACCTGCATGAATTATTAAAGCGTAGCACCTTACAAAGATCTTTTCTTTTTCAATCAATTTTTTTATTAAGTTTGTAAATAATTAAACATTCACAATAAAACCGTTTTCTCACCAAATAAATTATTTTATCAAAAAAAAAATTAATACATTTACGCTTGTCCGTGTATACAAACCGAACAGTTGAAAACGCGTAATAAGAAATTAATAGACTGACAACTGTCAAAAAATACACTAACAAATGCAACAATACGTGAAGGTAAAGGATATTATAGAAAAACATTTTGGTTAAAAAATTCAAATTTTTAAATTTTGAAACAGAACTAGCACTAAAGAGGAATACAAATATCTTCTGAGTTCAAGAGAAAAAATCAATATATGTTGACATACGTACTAAAATATGCATTTATAAAATAGAGAAAAGAAGCATTAGTAAAAGAAACTCACGATGAACTAAAAAAGATTTTAAAAATTGTTATAATCAGCGACTTTATCCCCAACATAAAATGAAAATCAGATTATAACAGTTAGAGGCAGGTTAGTAAATAATGGTTTGTCTTATGATGCAATGCATCCAATTCTTCTTTTTCCGTATAATAAGCAAATAGTAGAATTATTTATAGAGTGTATACATGTCCAACACATAATGGTCCAAAAGGATTATTAGCAACTTCCAGGTCATTACGTGGAAATCAATTAGTTCAAAAAGTGATAAATAGAAGTTTTCGAGCAAATCCGACACAAACACACTAATTAATTAGAAATTTAACAGAAGAAGATGGTGTTATTAGACCTAGCACATACCATTATGTAGGAATTGATTTTCTTAGTCATATGAATAATAAAGGTAAGGAATTAGATGTTTGCGAATTTGTTTGCTTTGCTACAAAGTTGTGTCAAATTTAACTTATGCAGTTTTTATATAAGCATGATGGTTCGAACTTCGTAGCAGTAAACAGCCTAATTTTCATTTTCCTGTCAATGAACTGCATATATATTTTGGTTTAGGAAAAGCATTAATGCAATTTATTAAAACATTTTTAAATGGCATACAAAGATTTGAATATATTAAAGACACTTTAAGAGTTCGATTTAAATATCTTCGGTTAATTTCAATATCCGGCCAAAATGATTTCAAATTGCTGATCATATAAATATTAGTTAATACATAGCAGGGGTGAAATCTGTAGATGAAGCAATGTTGAAACTTGAAGAGTAAAAAGTCTCATACTTTTCGCCGTAGTATCGGAAACTACTCGTGCTTTTTGATACAGTGTTAAATAGAAATCAAATGATTGTTTCATTGACTACAAAAAAAACAAACAAGATCATTTCTACCAATCATATGTGGCGTTTATCATTCGTTATTTGGACTATACGCACAATGGTGAACATCTACTTAGTATTGTCAAAAATGTGTCATCACATGACAAAGTAAAAGAACAAGGCTGTGTTGATAAAACATTTTCACACAAAGTACTGCTGTTTAAAAGAATGAAGCTATTCGAATTAAGCAGATATCAAAATGGACATTCTTTATCATGAAATATTCTTGTCATAAGAAATCAGAAACTGTATATATAGGATAGTATTCACGTGAATTTTGGTATATGGATTATCCGAGTCGATATTTAATGCGGCGGTATTTGTTAGATTCCAGAGTAGGAGGGGACAAGTAGGGCAACGACCCGTATAAGCTCATTTAGCAAGGAAACTGAAATAAGATATATGTAGTTCTCAAGTTGTGGGCAAATTAACGATAAAGTTACATTGTGGATAATCCTCAAAGGGATGTTGAAAAAGAAAGTAACATTTTGGATAATCCTCAAAGGGATGTTGAAAAATTGTGGTTTCGAATTTGAAATGTACACTCTTGAACATGACCATATATTTTGGTAGAATTACCAAAAACATCCTTAAGAATTTGGTTTGCTTTGGTCGTACTACTGAATTCGTCTGTTGTGTATAAACTTTAACTTCAAATGTGTTTTGAAATTGGAGAGCGTATGATTGAGCTTGACGAAGAAGGAACATCTCAAAAAATCTTGCTAAAATTGAGTTTGATGTTGTAGAAAGATTTTGCCAGGAAGAAATTAGGCATTCATAGAGGTGACAATTGACCTGAAGCTAACGCAAATTGTATAAAGTCAGTTGTATATCTTCGTTTATCACGAAATAGCTAGATAACGTCGTAGAAAACACGGCTAAAATAACAGAGAAGCTAAAAAAAACAAAGCAAACCGTCAGAAACGTCTATTTTTCGTTCGTACTGGTTCCAAATACTTGATAGTTTATATTTACGATTAAATGTAAATGTTTCTTGTTTAGCTCTTACAAAAATTTTGATGATGATTTTGATATAGCACGGCATGGGTTGAGGATACATGACATATAGTGCTGCTGGCAATTTATGTCGGTTATTATAAACAAATTTTTTTTAAGTCAAGTGTTGAATAATTGTGAATCGAAAATGACTTCTACTTTTATTAGGACAATGACTCTACTTTTATTAGGACAATGACTCCAACATTAATTGTACAAGAACAATTACTATAATCGAAAATAGATGGATCCCTCATGACCATCATATCAAGAACATTATATTATGGCACAGCAATTCGTCAACATTCACGTGAAATTTATTTGAATCGATGAATGCACAGATACAAGGTGTAATTTTCAGAAAAAGGTGGCCCAACAAAGTATAAATTGAAACTCAAATCATGGTAATTTAAAAGTTCCATTTTAAGAGGGGAACATTTGAGAAGGGTGCTTTAAGGTTAAGTGCTTCATTTAACCGATGAGGCATTTAATCGCAAGATTTTTTTAATAAACTATTTGTTCTCATTCACTGGCTAGTATTGCGGTTGAGTTTTGTTTGAACTCTTTGTCCAAAAAACATCTCAAGTGTATAAGTGGGTTCATATCCGGACTTCGTGGAGGTGTAGTAAGCATGTGGGGAGTGTTGTAATCAATCCAAGTCTGCAACACTAGGATGCCCTGTCGAAATCATTTACGAATTCTATTTTTTCGCACGTTGGTAGAGATTGTTATTAAAAATATCTAAATAAATTGTTTTGTTTTCCTAATATATACATAAAGTTGCAAACCAATATACTTCCACCTCCAAGTTGTACTGTTTTACAAGTGTTCTTTGCATTAAGCTTTTAATTCGTTTTCCTCCTTACGTCCGTCCGAGCAAAAAATTGTATATTAATATATAAGTTTTATCTTTCGCAATAACTAACTCCAAATTTGAAGTTGTTTTTTTTTT
>JXPX01170614.1:0-11978 GCA_001047195.1 Sarcophagidae sp. BV-2014
CAGACTACCCGCATAAATTATTCCTGACAATTACGGTTTGCAAAAATTAATACTAAATGTTCAAAAACACTACTCTACCTTTTGTCCTTCCGGAAACCTGTTTTCCTTTTATTAACACAATGTACCGCTTTAGTAGGGGACATCACCTGAGTGTTAGTACATATTTTAAATTGTATCGACTAAATATAGCCAAAATGTTGTAAAATTTCTAAAACTTTCATAAATAAAAAGTGCTTGTCGATAACAAATTCAATTAAAGATGTTTTAGACTTCTGGTTAATTGACGGCTGCATTTTAAATTTTCTGTATTCTTATCCGCTATGATGGTGAAACAAGAAAAAATATCTGCAGATATAAATTATGGATTATTTAACCAAATTATTGTTGGTGACTATGCTGCGCTGCAGAAGACTTGTAATTCAGTATCAATAGGATTACTTTTTCATAATATTGTAGCCACTGAACACAACCAGAATATAATTTAGCCATTTAGAATAAATTTATTATCTCAAAAAAGAAGACATGGACCAAGTTCTGTTAAGCGAACAGTATTCCATGATTTATGACGAAAGTTGCCTTAGCATTTATTGGAGCTCTATAAAATACATCTACTTTGCGTTATTTATGCGTTGACGCTATATTTGTTTGTATTTAAATTACTTTTAGGAGGAATAACAGTTAATCGAGATTCGTTTGTGCGGCTATTCTGTGTTGTTCTATTCCTTACAATATACCCATGAACATTTAACAGCAAGTAGTCAGAGAAATATAAAAAATTACCTTAATTTTAAACTCACAGAGTATATATTTTAGTTTTCTCCTGGGCCACTATTATTTTCTTCAATTACCAAAAATCTTAAAGTCCTATGAGTAAAACTCTGATGCCATCAGGATTTTCTTCAATCGCACAAAACATTTAATAAATTTATGTTCGAAATTAGTCGATGAACTCTTTTGGACCAAGCTGTCAAGTACTGTTATAAGTTGAGTATAGAAAATTGTCTTCCGGTGAAGTGAAAAACTATTTCTTTCTTAAAGTCAAAAAAACACTTCTTCCAGATCGCTGTTATTGTTATCAGATTTGATAAGCTTTTTCTTTATTCTGGAACCTAACATATGTCCCATATATATTTACCAAAATTGAAAACGGCATTGCCAAATGGTGCAACCAACTTTATCGCAATATTTCCAGTTTTAAATAGTTTTTTCATTGAGATTTATAAATGCGGATGTCACTTAAAAGGGCAGCTAAATTTATCTGTCCACTTAAAAAAAACACTAACATAATTTATTTTTAAACAATATTAAGGTTTTGAAAAATCTCGATTTTCTAAAGAAAAGGGTTCTAGCATGAAGTGAAATACCCGAGTAGAACCATTTTGTAATAATTAAACTGGATTGAATTAGGAATTACCACTGAGGCAATTGTTTTGTCATTAAAACTTGACCATTTTGTCTATATAATTATAGATTCTTAATTATTAAAAAAAATTCTGTTAATAAGTTTTAGAGTATCTCAATAACACAAATGAGTAAAAAAAATTAAATTCCTAAAATTTTAAAATATTAAGTTGAAAATTATTGATATTCATAAATAATGATATTCATTAGTTTGGCTTTATAACCAAAATTTGAAACAGAATTAAAAAAAAGAATTTAAAATATATAAATTTTTGCGTTGAAAACTAAAGCTAAATATTTCATTGTTAGTCTTATTTTTGTACATAAATTGGTACAATATGGTAGGAAATGTTTAACGGTTGAAATGGGATATACTATCAAGCATTCACCTTCTAAGTAATAAATTAAGATATTGTTATAGTCTAGAATTTATCATGAGCCTATATACACTATATTGTTTAAGTGCGTATTTGTGCAGACTTTTATTCATATCATATTTTGGATATGACAATAACTGTAATGACGACGAGTAATTATAAAAACAATAACGCGTAATTTATTGGAAATAAAAATAAATTTGAATATTATCGCCATTACAAAAACGTAAGTTTAAACAACTATATTTTTAACTATGTATGGTTTACGAGAATTGATCAAATTAAAAGATGAATTCTTAAACATATTTTTATGTAAGCACACTTCTTGTGTTTGTGTGTAAGAGGCAAAACAGTTAAATATGTTTTGCTCATTTGGCGATTTTCAACTGTAAAAAAAATTTTACGATTGGTATTAATGTCATAAACATACACCTATTATTAGTCACTAGTTATGATCCATTTAAACAACTATGAATCGTTGTTAATGTCATTCAAAAAATCTCTAATCGCAGCCCGAGCATTTCTACATTCATCTACTCTTTTGAACAGTTCTCGTAATATTTAATGAATATAACAAAAAAGCATTATTTAGTAATATAACTTATATAAAAATTAAGGTATATAAAATATATTAAATATTTACCAGTTAAAACGTGAACGCGAACTGATGCTGGTATTGCACCATGAGGTACACATGTGTAATTACCAGAGTCTCTGAGTGAGGCTCTGGTTAGCATAAGACGGCTTGTCGTTCCAGTTTCGGTTTTTTCTGTTTCTAAACTTATGCCTCCTCTTAGAGAATCAAAATCGACTACGGACAGCCCATGGTACCTATTATATAGAAGCATATATATTGTAGTTAATAAGCAAAAGTACCACGATTTCAGTATAATTACCACAATACTGAGGAAGCATGTACATTCACAGAGCACTCCAGCGCAATCGTACTATCCCGTTTTAAATAAATGTCTGTTGATCCTAAAATTGTTGCCCTTTTTGCTGATAAATATGAACACAATTAAACTTTATTGTAATTAAAAAATTTGTTTTATTATATACTAGTTTATTTAATCAACAAAATATGAAAATATATTTTAACAGGCAGTCGCAGATTCAGGTATTTGGTTTAAACTCTTAATAAGTTTTTTAATTTTCAGCTTGTTTCAGCATTTATGAAAAAGACTTGAGGTATTATTTATGAACCATTTCACGACAAGGGAAAGTAATGATTATCATCAAGTTTTTGTAAAATCTCATTTTATCTCTCTATTTTTATCATCATACGGTGTGGCGCAGATCGAGATTCCTTTCAACTACTGAGTTTTCTTTGGGGTTATTTAGAAGAGAGTGTACGTTAACAAGGCTCTTGGCTCAAAATAAAAATTACCACTCATATGAAAATATGCGAAAAAGACCACTTTTGTGCGAAGCACACAATGGTTATCGCTTACAGGATATCATTTTTCAAAGCTAATGGCAATAAATTTCTCAACAATGTACTGAATTTTTAAAAGAAGGCTTTATATACATACATACAAAAGTAACAATTTAAACCATATTGCTAATTCTTCGCCACAATATACAAATTATAATAAAAATTACAACAAACTAAAATGAAAAAATATTGCTTTTAAAAATAAAATTTTTTTAATAAAATTAGTTATAATGTCGTTTTCGTGTTTCATATTTTGTTGAATTTTTCGTGACAAATTTGCTATATGAAACTTACACTCACCAAATGAGAAAATTTAGCTAATAAAGATAACTTAAAAGGAAGAATGCTATACAAATTAAAATCTAACATGCAAATAAATTTCCAAATTCCAGAGTTAAAACCTTTATTGTAATAGTATTGCACCCACATAAATAAGTCTGTTCGAACCAGAGTATATCTTTTAATTTTCCACTTGCTGAAAAGCTCAATTATATTGAAAATCACTTAATTCAGGGAAGATGTAATGTATTTATTTCAATCATAATTTTAGTTTTGTTTTATAACTAAATAGCTAAGATGTTATAACTTGCCCACTTGTTTTGTATAATCATATTATGAAATTTATAATACGAATAAAAAACATTAAAACTTGATGCCTTTCTCAATATTTAACTATTTAAAAAAAAATTTGAAATTTTGTACGGTCGTGAAATGTTTAAAAAAGTATGTGCACAATAGTTTTATAACTACTGATTTCGGATATGTATTTTTTAATTTAAAATTGTTGATTTATATAACATGTTGAAGCTGTTTTATAATTGAATTTAAAATTTGTATTAAATGTGGATTTAATTATGTAGAGGGTTTTTTCGATATAAAATTACCATGTGATGAACATCAATGTCAGAGTAAATACATATTTCAATCGTGTTTCCCTTAACTACAAAAAATGTATATCAATTAAGTAAAAAAAGTGCGGTAAAGTATATGTCGTTTAAAAGTAAAAAATAATCTGATTATACAGTGTATCACGAACATAACCATATACGGATAAAAGAAAAAAGCCCGTGTCTTTCAGTTTTGCTTAAAGTCGTGCACTTTTTTTATGGGCCCCGAAGATTTAGGTCCTTAGTATAATTTTTATGAAAAAAATGAGCATCTTTATTACTTAAAAATATAAAACTAAATCTCAGACCATTCACCAATATATTTAAGTCTAAAGTAAATATTGCAAGCAAGACACAAATTATTTTTTAAAATAATAATACACACACTTAAACAAGCCGCACGACTTTAAAGACTTGTCCAAAAACAATTTTACTCTGGAAGAAAAATAGATCTTGTAAAACAGCTTAAAAAAAAATTTACACGAAGTGATTAGTGGCTTTTGAGTGATACCAAATGTCGACATTTAGACTTTCTTTTCAAATAAAAATCTATATATATATATAATTTCAGGGTTAATGAGGTTTGTAATTAATAACATCTACCGACTTAACAATAGTAGTTATACTAACAATAGTATGTAACGATTAACATCCCATATGAAAAATAAATGACGTACAAATAGTATAAATAATTAAATAATATTAAAATGGTTTTATACGCTAAAAAATTAGTTTTTTCCAAATAATTCAAATGAAAAACTAAAAAGAGTAAAATTAAATTTTCTTCTGAAACAATTATTTAAGCCCCAAAAGGTTACTAAACTTTACTCTTCGATTCAAAAGTAATTGTTACAGATCTTATTAAGCAAGGGTATAAAGTTACAGGCACATTTTGCAATTAAGCCAATTTTAAAAACGGTTGTAAATATTTACCTATTAAACAAAGATTTTCAACATTGCAAAAATTATTATTTTTTTCGAACAAAGTGTTTTAAATGTATAGAAAATCATGCAACGGCTGACACGGTATTGCCGAAATCCTTAAATTGCAATGAAAATCACCTCAATAATAATAAAATTTAATGGATCTGAATTTATTGAACTGCATTATGTAGCCCGCCAAGATATAAAATAAGCTAAGAATAATACATGAATTTGTTAATCTAAATGTAAAATGGGGTCTTCGTTTAAACACGACAGGTAATCCTGTCGTGTGAGCTGATTGTCCAAACAACAGAGGAATCATTTTGGTCACTCCTAAGTGAACGACGGTCAGAAACTTTCCACACTAAGTGATATGAGGGATATCCCAGAACCCTTAAACAACATGCAGTGTTACTTTCGAATGTAATATAAATATTATTATTTTATAACTTAAAGCATTATGTCGCCAATAATTAAGGCCCAAAAAGGTAACAACGGTAGGTTTGACGAGAACATCGTCGTGTCAATATAAACGGAAATCAATTAACAGGTGACCAAATGGCGGTCAGTTAAAAAATTAAGTTTTAAATTTTTCAAATAATATTCTTAAAAAATACTTTTTAAGTTGACCTTTATAAATTACTTTTGACATTTAAAATATTTTTGACATATAAATGGCAACAAGCCACATTTTTCACACAATTTTTTTTTTGCACTAACGAAAAACTTTGAACTCAAGTTGCCGCTCCGATAATATCTGCACTTAAAACACGCATCATCTTAAAATAGTCTAAATATAGGATATTACAAGCACCTGCATAGTTTTCACCTTTCTTCTTTAACATAATCCATTTTTGATTCAGATATATTTAGTGATTTAAATGCCAAGTTTCCTAGTTATAAATAAAAAAACGATTGTTCCATATCGTTTTATCTAAAATGTTATTACCACGAGAGTACAGCAATTAGTCACGTTATACCTAGATGACCATTTTGTCTTCCCCAATCCGCATAATACCCCAAGTGTCATAAAAATAGAGCACATCGTTTTATATGTGTTCCGAAAACTTTTATTTTGTGTGATTAAATTATGCAGCAATTTTTAGATTTTTAACATGAGTTAAAAAGTTATGTGCATACCAATAACTGATTCGTACTTTTTGCAAAACGTAACAACATACTATACGACGTCATAGGACACATCAATAATTTGCAATTCAGAATATTTTTCCAATAACTTAAGGGGCCTCTCTTGATTTTTGATTGTTTTATTTCCCACACATTTTCTTAAAAATATCGTCAACAAAATATCTCAACATTTTTTGAATATCTCAACATTTCTTAAAGTTTATGTAAGACATTGTAAGAAAGGGGTAGATGCGCACATGGTGTGTTGCTGCAATTGTGAGGGGAAAAATCATTGGGACTGTGCCCAGATAAAAATATAAATATGTAATTGAAACGTAAGTGGCGCTGTAAAACATGTTTGGTGTTTCAGCGTACTGAATCATTAACACTTTAAGAAAATTTGGTACCTGTAATTATGCCTGAGGTTCAAAGCAAAGCAGTCTCATCAGATTCCATATGCTGTAAATTGTCGTTTAAGAGAGCGCAACAGCTTCAGACTGAGTTGGACATGGTCGATGGGGTGGTGGTGGTAATTGCCGAAAAATGCGTTTATAACATGAGTTGCTCATACAAAAACCAAAAATTTGGAAATTTTAGCTCTTGTGATTACTAATGTTTCTGGTGATATACCATATGTTGGTGTTTCATACCCGGACCGTGCTTTCATTGACCCATGCATTGAAACCTGTTTAATTTCCAAACGTTTTCAGAATCGCTTGAAACTTCGAACAACTGACATCGTGATTTCTGGTGCGGATTTTATGTCATCCAAATCTAAGAAGCTTTGTTCTAACACAGTTGGCTCCCCACTAGACCTGATATTTTGTTTGGAAACTTTAGCTCTTGTGGTTACTAACGTTGCTGGTGATATACCATATGTTGGTATGCCTTCACCTATGAAGCAAAACATGCCAAATATTCATTTGGCCGATCCTTTTTTTATGAAAGTAAAACTGGTCATTCTAACTCATTAAATAAATCTATTTTCTTTTGCTAATACTTTTTATTTCCTAGCATAATGGACGCATTGACAACTTTATTTAACAATGCTTTGTTGGAAGATTATGAGGAAGCAATGGGTACTGTTGATCTCGTTCCGTCAGAAACCGCTCCTACTCCTACAATACCGACTCTAACAACAATAACATCGCCTGCTCCTGTTCCTACACCTGTTGTTACTATATTTATAACTGTGGCAGCGAGCACGTAATAATGTCACCGGTGTAATGGAGAGTATAACACAATATTACATGTTCCACCCTCTTCGAAGTCAGGTCCTAACGCTAACCATAAGATAATTACGTTCGCTAAAAAAAGACTGATTCCAAGGAACTTGTGAAATCAGGTTCCAAGGGTACGTCAAATTCTGTTCGCAGAATGCTTGTTCCGTCCGTGTCTTCTGTCTGTCCGTTACCGGTTCGGCATATCATTTCTTTTTCACCGACTCTTGTGGTACAAGTTCAACTTCCTAGAAAGTCGATCCCAGTTCGTGCGTCACTGGACCGCTGCTGTTAAATTAACTACATATGCGAAACCCTGTAGAATTAGCTACATTTGCGAAACCCATCAACCATCAATTCTTTCTATTTTGTTTGATACCTCGACGGCACAGGTTATCTGTGCATCAGCAATATCTTAAGTTAATATATATTTGCTTAATAATAAATATATTAATTTAGACCCTTTGTCTAATTCACTAAAATCAATTTTTTTCGTTTGCCATCCACCGCTTCTCGAAAAATCAGTAATTATGGCATTTTTTTATATTCGGTACACGAACTATTTTCCTATGCGCTTAGTTTACCTTATAATGTAGAATTTTAAAACAGTTTGCTATTAATATGAATAAAATCAGGTACGTGGCTCGAGAGTTTTAAGTAATAATCTGCTAAATCAAACAAAATCTATAGTCAATTAATCTGTCAATTAAATATTTAAATTAAGGTATTTACCTATTTGCCGAAAAAAGAAAATAATAAGCCAGGGTTTTTAATATTTGGGCCTTAAACATTTATGGCATTAAGAATTATGAAAATTTTTAATGGCTTTAAATATTATGCAAATGCATTTTGTTCACATTTTTATTGAAGCGCACACTAGTTAGCCAAACAAGTTATTTGGGAAATCGAAAGTCGAATTTTAAGAGTCAACTTCTTCCTACGAAGTGTCGACTTTAATTCAATTTTGCACAGTTGTAAGTTTACTTAACACATGTGAGCTTGTTCTATATTAACAGCCTCATAACCTCAATATTTTATTGTTGTAACCTATGATAAACGCTTAAAATTTATGAATTTTAGCACTTCCTTTGTACCGGGCGTTTATGTTACCATGCAAACACGATACATACGCTCCAGCTTTAAATATAGAAGTATATTTAGGAGATTGTTATATTTGAAGTTTAATTTTTCTAAGTTTTGTGAGTTTTCGAATGAAATTACAATATAAATTAAAAGCAAACCTTACTATTTCTGTTATTTATAGTATTTACAATTTACCTAAAATGATTGTCATTCATAAATTAGCAGGACATTAATCACGACGTTAAGCCCATTTTATGATTTTTAATAAAGACATATGAGCCAACAGTAAACCATATGAGTCAACACATAAGATAACACATAGTAATCTCGCGATTTCCCTAACAAATGCCGATTTAAGATGTCTATTTCATACAAAAAAACTTAAAAAATTTATTAATAAACGACTATTAATAAATCTAAGTATGTCGAGAGAAAAACTTAAATTAAGTTTAAATATTTAACATGCATCATTTCCCTCATACAATTTACATTAACTATACAATAAATTTAGAAGTTTAAATCACTTGTTGCAGATTACTTGTTAAATGAATTTAGACTGGGCGGTAGTTGGAAATATTTTCAATATGATCACATTGTTATCATCGAATAAAGCTATGTTTTTAAACTAACACGTTTTGTAAGGTCACATATATGCTCAGGTCGTATGTGAGAGTTTTAGTTACCTTTGAATCAAGTTTTAGTTTTTTAATAAAAACAGTTTACGCCCCATAATAATGGGGCATTTAACAAAATAAAACTATGGTATATCACATCGTTATGTCGGAAATACAAAAAATTCATTCCAATAATTAATTTCTAGTTTTTAAATGTATCTTTTTTTTATCTTATGACGAGCTGTCGAAAAACAATATGCCTAACAACTTTCATAAACTTTTTATTTTGTACCTCGATTTCATGGCATGAATGTATGAGAAAATCTATAAAAAAATAAATTATTTTCACTCTTTAGTGTAATTTAATATATAGCAAATTTAAATTTAAATTTTTATAGCAATTCGATTTTATTTATGTTACAATTTAACGTATTGTGGAAAAAATTTTATTGTAACATTGTTGCGAATTCATGTCGAAATATATTTAATGTGGTAAATATATTAGTTCACGTTTTAAATCGATGTGCAAATAATTATATAAGTTAAAATTTTTTTATGATTTTTTTAAAGTTATTTCACTGTTTTAGGGAAGTGTTAAAAATTTAAAAAATAGCTATAGACTATTGAAGCATATGCATGACTTATAATAAATGTAAATATGTATCGTTATATATGCATTCAATGTTTTTTAGGTGTAGATTGATTTAGTAAATGAATGTTCTACGCATGGTCATTCAATTGATAGTTGATATAAATTAGATTACCTTATGCAGAAAACTTGCACATGCTGCGAATGCTAAAAAGCTTTAAATCGTCCATACTCACGAGAAACGATATCAGCAAAGGAGATAGAAATAGAAAATTTACTAAGGAAAGTGTTTAGGCAAGATTCATTATGAAACTAGAAAGTAAGAGAAAAATTTTGAAAAAATTGAAGGAAAGTATACTATAAAAAGAAAATTACTTAAAGAATATACAGGGCTTAGGTTTTTTAAATATGAATTTAAATGAACCGTCTGCGGTATCGAAACTGATAACAACACTAGCGTCGACTAGATGGAAATAGGCTATACCATAGGAAAACAAAATTGTTTCTTAAAGTTTCGTTATAACAACATAAAACTACTACCTTATACAATATTCGAACACTGAACAGGTCTAAAAGCAAAATCACCGGAATATAACAGTAGAACAACAATTTGAATGGTATCGCATCTAAGATCGAAGTCTTGAATGTGTCACAGATACTATCGACTATAGATGCTAGTTAGGTAACATATAAAGATGCACTGAAATTCTGAATCAATGGCTAACTCAAATACAAAAACGTATTTTCCAAAAATTCAGAAAAATAGTGGAACAAATCAATAGGGTAAGTGGTACAAGATTATATGTCTAGTTAATAACGCCTACGTTACAAACACAAGTAGGCTTAATTATAACGATAACAAAAAATAATAACTAAAATATATAAATAAACAACAATTATAAAAATAAAAATTTCAATAACACCAACAATAACTCCAATTTTAATAAAATAAAACTGTAACAACAGAAGCAATAATTAATAACTTATTCAATAACCGATATCGTAATACGCAAAATTCCGTAGACGCAGAAGTAATTAATTAAATAATACAAAAATATATCAATCAACATATATAATGATTGAATGCCGCAGCTTGACAATGATTACAAATTTGTATTTATACTTACTAGAATTAGAATTCGAAGCTTTCCTATATGTTGACGAAAAAATAGTTTTAAGTTGCAGATTCCAACACCATATTGGAAATCTAGTAAAGGCATTTGAAGTAATAAATAAATTCAACTCGACAGTTAATATGAAAAATTTTGTGTTATGAATTCATATATTGGTACACCAAAGTATGTTCGACGATATAAGTTGATTTGTGGTATTTTTAAATTATTACAAACAATATGTACAAAATTTCGCAGATTTGAAAACTGCTCAAATGACCACTGGAAATTTTAAAGGAAAATTAGCCCATTATATACTAACAATATACGCTAATTTGGGACTCTTAAGAAAAGTGTGGCAGTGACAGGCCAATAGCCTACACAAGTCATAGGATAATAATAGGCATATAATAAAAAATGAATTATTTAATTTCTACTGCAGAATGCTTTCCGTTAATTTTTATTGTAGGATCCGACTACCACGAGGTAATTGAAATCTTTATTATTAAAGTCATCTATAAAATTCAAAATAAAAGATAATCGTTCATCTAAATAATATGTTATCGAAACTATTATTTAAATAATGTGAATTCGTACTAGAAAAATTTGGCGGAATATTTAAAATATTTTGCCAGAGAAACAGTCAAATACATGATAACCATTTAATCTAATAGACCCGGCAGACTGTTGTTTTGGAACTATCTTTATTGACCACTTCAGGAGAAGGCGAAAACATTTCTATTAAACGGATTATCAGAGCACGTAGAGTCAGAAATATAAAAACAGAAATAAGTTGTCCTTGAGATGTTGGCTAATTATCAAAAAAACCTTTTGGGTATTTCTAACAGAGACGCGAAATGGCTTAGAGGAGTCTACATTTATATTTAACCTGTATTTTTCATATTAGCTCATTGGGATATTCAGTATGGTAGTACCTGTCAGGTCCCAGGATGTTGTAGAAACTATATCAATGTACTTAGAAACGTGGCACAATTTTATGTCGTTGGGAACCAGTTCATATGAGAAATTTAAGACATCATTCACATAGGCAAATACGGATATGGAAAGACTTTTAAGAGCATGGTATCAAGCATGGTCCGTAAATTGTTTGCAATAAACAATTTAAGTTAGCAGCCAGAAATATGAAACCGCTTTTTTAAGTCTTCCGCAAAAAGTTTGGCTTTAAGAAAATGAGATAAAAAAATAGA
>JXPX01171149.1:0-10933 GCA_001047195.1 Sarcophagidae sp. BV-2014
GAACAAATGTTTTTTTTTTGTAATTAATGTTCAAAAATCGCATTTATTCTCATAGACGAGGAGTAAATTGGCTCAAGTTTGCCAATTTAAAACAAACTGATTGCGATTAAAGACAATCAGTTTTTTGTTATGCGAGATTTTTGAAATCAAAAGTGGACATAAATTAGCACACAACAGAACTTAAAACTAATATTATGAACAGATATTAACCATTGAATACAGTCTATAAAAATCCTGATCGATAATTTTTGTAAAAGATTGGAAGACTATCTCTTTTATATAAAATGATATCCATCTAATATAGATAAGGTGAATTTGATTGGAACTTCATAGCCCCGATTATTTCATTTTTACTTCGGTGGACCAATAACCAAATGAGAACATTTTGTCATCTTATATTTTATAGTCAGTCGATACTTGAAACTTATCACAACTCTGGTAATTTCCAAACTTCAGTGAAGTAAAGTGCAATGGAAACACAGAAAAAAAGCTGTGTGATATATATGTAAAATACAATTTCATGACATATATTTTGTTATTATGGCTGTCAGTGAGAATTACAGCCACCATCATCTGCAACACTAAACCCTTTTGATCAAAAATCAATTACCAGCTAATTTATTCCCTTACTATTTTACTATGTGTTTGCTTGTATTTTTAAGTCGATCATTTTTTTATTAAACGTAATATATTTTTGAGAATAAAAATCTATCAGAACTATTTAATGCACATAACTTTAAATTAAAGATCTATTATAATTCCTTATCTTACAAATGTATCTTATTTGCCGCAAAATAATATTAAATTTTGAATTGAGTTTTATTGATTAATTAAAAAGGAAATAAAAAAATAAACTACCTAAATTGTAATTTAACTAAAGAGGAACATACAAAAAAAGGCAAATAGGATTTTTTTAATCATGGGATGGGTGTTTGAAAACCTCAAGAACTAATTTTTGTTCCATAATAACTATAGGACTCAATATACAAAACATATTCTATTTTGGCCAATGGTTTAATATTCCATTTTCTTTTTTCTTTTTTATTAATACGATTTGAGGTAACAAGCGAATTGTTATCCCCTTATTGAAATAATAAATATAAATATTAATTATAATACGGTTATTTTTCGTTTGGAATATTTTAGTTCTCATTTTGTTTAGCTAGTGCTAAATGATAGTGCTAAATTTTTAATGAAGGCAATTAATTTTTAATAGCTGAAATGTTGCTTTTCTGATTAAATAACTAAAGAATCATCAGTCCGTAGCAAAACTTTATATACAACAGTATGGTATATGNAATTAATTTTTAATAGCTGAAATGTTGCTTTTGTGATTAAATAACTTAAGAATCATCAGTCCGTCGCAAAACTTTATATACAACAGTATGGTATATGATAATGATGACAGCTATTTTTTGTTACTTTTTTACGACATTTTTTAAGTTTTTAATTTTTTTCAAATTCTTTCCGTAATAAATTTAATCTATATAAAAATCCACACTAATTGCTTATAAAAACTAAAGAAAAGTCAAATAAATTGTCTCAATTTTCATTTTTATTAAATTTTGTTTTCTCCTAGTTGCTAAAGATTGTCTGGCAATGACGGCTTAAAATTTCAAATAAGTTTAATTTGTTGAAAATGTTTAAACAATAACGACATAATTATAAGTTTGTTTTTGTTGGACACAAGCAATCTTTATATAAACCAATTTATAACAATAACTTACAATGGCATTTCGTAGGAAGAGAAAATACTTGTCGAGTTCTTAAAAGAAAATTTCAAGAATAAAAGTTATAAACAAACAAAATTTGTTTAATGATTTATACAAAATATGTGGACATCATTTAAGTTTATACTGTTATTTATGTATATTAATTTTAAAGTTTTCTTAAAACATCATATCAATATATTTATATGTATTATATATATATATATATACATAACATACAAAAACACANATTTAAAAACATGATATCAATATATTTATATGTATTATATATATATATATATACATAACATACAAAAANGTTTTCTTAAAACATCATATCAATATATTTATATGTATTATATATATATATATACATAACATACAAAAACACAGATATACATCTATTATTGTAAAATAATAATTATAGATCTTAGACTAGACGAGTAACATGTGGGATTTTCAAAACAACCATGCTTATCCAGATATCGTTCTTGTTATTCCTATTAAATAAAGTAAGATCTGGTAAAACTGTGTTTTTATGCTATTAAAGCTCAAATTATAAAACCACTAATTTTGGCTAAAATCCTTCATTTCAAACAACAAACTATTTTGAAACTGTATTGAAAATGAATTTCGACTCCATGACAATAGTTGACTTTCGATATGTTAACATAAGCTTATGCATTGACTGAAAATCAGAAAGCATTTTCGTGGCAAATTAATAACACCAAGTTGTTTTTAACCTTTTTTTATACTCCATGGAATGCATGTACAACTTCTTACTGCTGTGTAAATCCTGTATATTAATTTCAATATTTAACCTTATTACAGCAGAATAATCTATATTATTAAATACTAAACTGTTAACAAAATTTCTGTATTACCTGATAACTTAACTCATAAATTTATATGTTTGGTTCTTGCCTCATCACAAAACAATTATACAACTCTTAGTTGTGAAGAAAAGCTCAACTTAAATATTCGTACATTATATGTAGCTGCTGATATCAGATTAAAGTATTGAATTGCATGAATCATTGAGAACTTATGTAACCTTGTCGAATCATTAAGATGTATTAGAAAAATATGGGACTGATACTGATTATAAAATATTGAACATCAAATTATATGTCTTAATTCAATTATTGAAATTTTGGACCCACAGTACGTATGAGTGTGTTTTTATTACAACCACGTAACGTAGTCCTTAAATTGTGTTAAGAATGATTGCTTTCACAACTTTTGATTTTTATAATCATGCAAAAATTACCATACGCAGACACCACGACGTAAAAAAATATCAGGGAGCTCCCAAACTTGTGGGTCACTTTTGTAAATTTTGTAGAAAAGTATCATTTTCTATGGGTCAGTACTTTAAACCTTTCCGTGTTTTCATTTATCTCTGAAGCCAAATTGGTGCTCTTGTCATTGCGGTCGGTGCGTGATGGCTGAGTTGTTTATCGAAGTCTTTGGTACATTTTCGCAGTTGGTTGTGTCCTTGAATTTTGAACGTTTTACTGCCAATAGTGCTGATCAGGGAAGAATGTAAAAAAATCGAAAATTACTCAGAACGGTTTGCAAGATATGAGTCTAAGAAACTAATTACTTTTTTGCATAAATAACACCGAATCCCGTCTTTGGGGGCTCATAAACAAAGTGCATGCCTTTGGAAAAAACTTATAGATATGGATCCTTTGTTTCGGTCTTGTTCACGTACTGGTATTGATATATTGCTTATTGATTAATTGCTTTTCGAGTTGCATTGTGTTATTAATGGGTTTAATATTGATTATCAAACATTTATTATAAAATTATATCTTTATTTAATAATTTAATTGTTCAGTCCACAGAACGCATGAAAGTGTTTGTATTGCTTATACGCTGTGTAGTCCATCAATTTTGTTAATAAAATTAAAAATTCATTGAAAATGCGTGTTCAGATATGAACGCAATTTATTTAATTGTTAAGAATTTGAGTAATGTTATATTAAAATTCGCTACTAATAGATTTATGTACAATAATCGATTTTAAATATTATTGTTATTCTATTTTTTATGTTAAAACTATATTTGCTATATTTTATTTAACATAGTTTACATACACAACAAGGAGCCAAATATATTTCAAGGAAACTTATTTATTTGCATTATAACCCATAATCAACTTCAACATAAGTAAATTTTATTTAAATTTTAGAAATTATTTTATATGGTATTTTTCAAAACGCTGATGGAATATGAATTATAAATTTTAGCAGCACAATAATAATCGAGTTCACGGACATGAGACAATAGCTAATTTTGTAGTAAATAACCTGAAAACCAAATGCATGTACATAAATTTGAGGCAATATCAGGTAATAGATTGCAATTTAATAGACAAACATGTGTAGTTACTGTGCCATCGATTTTTCGATTGATTTTAATAAGAGGAAAAATGTGCAATAACAAAAATTTAATTTTTTTGTTTTTATTATTTAATTTTTGTTTTGATAATTTTTACTTCCTTTTTATTTTTCTTAAAGCTCTAAATCGATTTTGAAATCTGTATCATTTCTAAAGAAACTTCAACCTTAAAGACGAGGAAGATATCAGTTTTCTAAAATAAAAATATTTATATACTATTTTTTTTTATTTATTTCAATTTAATATATTAACCGTTAATTTTCATGGTATCGAAACTTAATCGCAAAATATAGATACCATTAATGTAATACCAATAATCTAGGACTACATTCTACAGTAATTATGGCTTTTATTACATTTAATACTTTTGGGTAACGTATTTAGGGGTCCTAAAATAGATATAAATAACCATATATAGTTCCAATATGGAGTATCAGTTGAATTTAATTTGATTTTAATTTAACTTTGTCTAATAGAAACTAAACAAATCCAATCAATTTTATATTTATTTTGCTCTATAAGTCTGTAAAACAGAATATAAGAACTGTTCAATTGAAAATNCTGAAATTTAAAAAATATTAATGATTTTATTGGGGGAACTGCTATGGAAGGGATGAAACATTTTCAAAGTCGTTTAACTAAATTTACACAAAAGTTAGTAGAAATACATTTCCTATCATTGCAGAGTTATATTGTGAAGTACAAGAATCCTGTTTTTAATACTTTCGTAAATTTGTTTATGGAAAAAAAACATAGTTTAAAAAGNTTATAGTTTTTAAATTTCGGACTATGCTATCCTGTTTTTAATACTTTCGTAAATTTGTTTATGGAAAAAAAACATAGTTTAAAAAGGTTAGTTTTAATAATAAAATATTTTCTCCAGTAAAAATATATAACTCATGTAAAGAAGCGTAATAAAAAAGCCATACTATGAGCTTTTCAAAGTAATGAAATATTTTCTATTATTAATTANATCACATTAATTTGTGTGGCAAATCTCATTCCAGATTAAAGTGCTCCGAAAATGTTTAGGGTATGTGTGTTGGCCAACATAAGTAAGGCAATAACTTTTTAGTATTTTAATTCAACACGAGTGAGTTCAANTCTATTTTATGTAATCTTGCATCCATAAAAATATAGTTGAGAATTAGTTTTTAATTGCTTTTAAATTTAAAGAACTTTGTTTGTTTTATTTTATAATTTTTCGTATGTGTACTTAGTTTTCGCTTTTCTAAAAAATGTGGCAAAAATTCTTTAATGTATGGCATTACTACACATCACTGCAATACACTTGTGGCTAACATGATAATACTTTAATGTCGCTACTGGTGTTCTTTTATTTTCTTTATTTCATGACAGCAAATCCTTGTGGTTACCAGCCAACTGAATATTATTGTTATTTTTATGTTTTCTGGTAGCACAAACTCTTCGAGCTTTGTGGTTGGAAGTCGCATGAAGATGAGAATTAGGGTGGAAGGGAGAGATTTATTGTGGTTTTTTTTAAAGTACAGTTTATGAAGTTTATTTAGAAAATAATTGCTTATTCTTTTACCTTTTATTAAAATTTTAAAATTTAATATTTTTGAGCCCTTTTTTAACGAACAAGCTTTATTAAAATACAAATTCATGTTTTGTATAGAAAATATTTTATTATTATATTGAAGAGAAATTCCTTTTNTATATTTTGAGCCCTTTTTTAAAATACAAATTCATGTCCAGTTTTGTATAGAAAATGTTTTATTATTATATTGAAGAGAAATTCCTTTTATAAATGGTTTTTACATTTGAGGTTATTCTTAAACAATACCAGTGCCNTATAAATGAGTTTTACATTTGAGGTTATTCCCAGACAATACCAGTGCCTTTTCCCTGTCGTTTTTAGCTTAGTTATTTTCACAATCCTGTTACTATGATGCACTGCGGAATGCTCTCTACGAAAAACAAATTTATGATTATAAATAATAAAAATAGAAAAAAAAGATATGACACCAATTTAATATAAATAATCAATATAAAGACAACAAGATAGCAAAGTAGTGTATCCTTTTATCAATATTAGCACGATGGTGATATTTATTGGGATCACCGCAAATACTTTAATTCAAATTTTAAATCAAAGTGTTGTTGGCTGCATGAAACTGTTTTTAACTGTTCGATCTTTTGTAACTGTGGTTCTTGCTGCTTTTAATGCAATTCTAATAGTATATAACTGTTTTATCCTAATTAAAACCAGAAACATTACGTTGATATAACTATGAAATTCATTGATCTACATTCACATTAAAAACTTTAATAATTTCTAAAACTTAATACTCATGTAAACCTAAAGTCGATGAGAAGAACTCATTACATTAGAAATAAGTATATACTATATTTTATATTTTGTTGTATATCTAATTACAAGATGTATTCAAGTTGTCTTGTTGGCAGTACTTATCACGTATTCTTTAGGTAAATGTCGCTTTAAAGAATTTTTTTAATAAATTGTTTTGTTCATTCTTTCCTTAATTAATCCTTAAGCATCCAAGATTCTGGAATATTTTAAATTCTGCAAAGTTATTTGTAATTCTTGAAAGTAATTTAATAAATTTTGCATTTTCACTTATTCTTTATATACGTTATATCTCACAAAGAAATATATATACATCATGATATCCTGATTTGTGGTTATTACTTACAATAATTCTTTTTTCAATCGACATTCCTTAAAAGGCATTATCAAAATTATTTTCATTACAAATACATAAGCTTGACTACTGCTACGGATACATACTCTTTTAAACATATTTGTAATTATACATTATACATCTTTTATAGAAATTTGGAGAAACAATGTATAGTAACTATACAGTTTTTCTTATATTTCTTTTAATTTTTTATTTATTAATACTTAGTTTTATTAAAAAATATAAATACAACCAGACGTTAAGTATAAAAACAATTTTATGTACGGTATACATTCGATTTTTTAAATACTAGCTTTAAGGTCATTAATATCATGTAAATTCATAAAGTCATTTATATCATGTACCCAGACTAATGCTTAACACTGTATATTCTGATTGTGTTTTAAGCCAATTGTTCTTGTATTTATTTATTTATTTATTTAAATTGCCACTCCACTTAATGTGATTAGCATTTTTTCCAATCCATCCTACTTTAAATGAATTGTATTTTTTCAAGTGCGAAAAAATGCTACATGTGTCTGTTGCATTAACAAATGTACATTATTTTGGGTTGAAATGGTTTTAAATGTCAAATGCATCTAACTCACGCAATTCGTTTATACAAGCACATGAGGATATAAAAATATTATTGAAATAAAAACCAAAAATGGTATAATCTTTATTAGAACAAACCACATAAATGCAAAAAGACACAAAACAAAAATCTTTAAAATGTGCAACAATTCAATTCAACTCAATGTTCTGTAATAATCGCATGAAAAATGGATTTGTTTTCAATGAGTTAAATTTAAAAAAGATCTTTAAAATCGAATTGTTTTGTTTACAAATAAAACAATTTATTTTTGAATCTTAATGAGATATAATTGCTCTATTACAATTTTAATCAAATGTAATTTTTCTCTCTTACTAAAAATTAAAAACAGATTAAAAAACTAAATATGGTAGCACTAGATGTCGAACATATCATTTTACAAAATGCAAATATTCCATTAATTTATAGTTTATAGAAAAAAGCAGTAAATAAAAAACAATATTAAATTATGTGAAAAATTGAATGCGTAACAAGATGCTCACATACAAAATAAATATTTAAACAACATCTATTGGTGGACATGTCAAACCTTGTAATTAAAGTCTTACGAACTAACAATAGTAAGTAGGTAGAAGTAGTTTTATTACTCCAGATAAAAGTTATGAACTCATTTAATATTATTCGGGTTAAAATCTAAAGTGGAAAAAACATGTATTTTATTTCAAAATAGAACTACACACTTTTAACTATTCTGAAGTTAAATTTTTTCAACATTCATGGACATTTGTAACACATTCAAGAATTTAATGTAAATAAAGGCAAAACTAAACATTGTACATTATTTAGACATTATTTTAATATTGCTGGTAATTTTTCTACTTGAAATTTTTTTTCTAAATTTTTATTTGAAAATTCTAATATGAACATTACACTACATAAACAGAGTCTGTAAAGTTGGGTTTGCTTAAATGCAAGTGAAAAAATTAGTTAAATATTTATGTTATTAATATGAGAGTTGTTATTAAATCTTAATATACGGAATTTAAACCAATATCCCAAATTTAAGAAACATTTCGGTAATATATAAGTAACAAAAGCGCTGTTAAATCGAATGAGCTTACTGCTTATTGATTATTTGTATTTTTCGCAAGTGTATATTTTGTATTGGACCCAATCTAAAAGAAATACAATAATTATGATTAAAAGTAAATATATTTTTTGTTTCAAAAATTCTTAAATTAAATTTGTGTATAACAACTAATTTGGTGTATTTCATTATTATATATTAAAATATATATTTAAGAAACATTTAACTAAAAAAATTACGCTTATTTAATTTTTTCGCATTAAAAAAAACATTTGTGTCCTGTAAAATGTCACAGAAAAAAAATCATTTTATATATTTCATTATTACATATAGTTATGTATATTCACTTCCTGTTCCATAACGTCCATTTGTAGTCATTAATTGTTTTTATTAATTATATAATAGAACAGAAAAATAAACATTTCTTATTACTATTCCTCATAATCGCTCTTCTTAGTTTGTAAGAATTTATGAACTCACAACGCAATTAAAAGAAAATATTGTGTCATATATACCATACATATTATTCTTTAATTAATATTTTCAAAGAGGTCTAGCTGCCTCTCTCTTCCTTTATTGCTCTTGACATATTAATTTCAAAAGTCTACTATTGCCAACTCTCTCTATAACCTAGCTACTCATATAATTCGTGAATACGTTTGGTAATCGAATCAAAAAAATAAATTATAGAAATATTTAACAAATGAACTTGACTGATGAAGTCCAAACATAAAGCAACCATTTCAACTACGTAAAGTTACGGTTTGGTTTAGTGTTTGGCTGGAAAAATCACAATTTTTTTTTTGAAAATAAAAAAGAAATCGCTAAAGAGTGACGCTTCGAAGCTTTTGTAACACAAAATTGATAAGTCAAATTTAGAAGGCAAATGTACATATCAAGAGACACTAAATATATTTTAAAAGAGAAGGTTTAAAGGTCTGATGATCGGGCGCTATGACGTCATTGATTTTAATCTTTTGTGGGTTTTAGAAATCGAAAGTATACAGCAATAATCCCATAACAGAAGCATACAACTTACCTTTTATCAACTATTGGCATTAGCTTATTGGAAATAATGGAGTAAATAATATTGATAAAAGATATGGAGTTAGCCGAAGGATCACTTTACCAAAACTATATTTATTAAAAATTAACTTATTTTGTAGCTATTTTGCTCTATAATTCTTTTATTGAGCATATGCTCTATAACCATATCTGCATCATTATAAATTGTGATGCCTCTATTTTTTTACGCAATGTAGTTACTTTCTTTGACACGTTTACTATAAAAACTTCAAGCGAATTCACTGAAGTTACTCTAATTTATAATTTTTTTTTTTTTGTTATCGACTTTACCACATTTTAAATTTAACAGTATTGTATGGGCATATCAAGTCTTATTGTTTGAGTTAAACATGAGTAGATGCTGGAAGGATTCGCGTTGAAAGTTCATTAGAGTAATTATATAGTAATTATAATTATTATTTCTCTATGCATCAAATTTAGTTTTTAAGAGGTTATTTTATTCCTGCGTGTTTTTAGCGGTTTTATATGTAGTAATTTTATTCAAGTAATTTTTTTCGTGATGTTGTACAGATTGAGATTCTATGGTTGAGGAAGTTTGATCTAATACTCCAGGCGACGTCTGTTATCCAGGTATTCCTTTTAGGTATCTCAAAGCCAAAATGTTCGTTGGAAACATTAACTGAATGATTTATTATGTTCAGGTAATCTGAGCTGTGGGGTAGACACTTTGTAGTTCTTTACGAAGCTGTGTTGTTGATTTTTTGGTTACTACACATCACATTATCACTTGTCAAATTTATATAACGGCAGCGTTTCTTTATATACATCTAATTACTTGGTGATGGACTTAGTAGCAGTCAGCTTATCTTTTTTGCCCACACGTTTTTCTTTCTAAACGGAAAACAAAATCATAGACAAATTCTAGCCCCCCTTGAAATCAAAAATACATCTTAAAACAACCTCGTGACTCTAGCGCTAAGATTAACTGCTGAAGAATTTCTTAGCAAGACTAAAGAAGGTGTACACCTTATCTAATTTTCCATTTTTCTACAAAAGTCCCCTTATATGCAAAGCTGCAAAAAAATCAACTTTACGAACTCAAAAGCAACTCCCAGTTTCCCAANAAAGCTGCAAAAAAATCAACTTTACGAACTCAAAAGCAACTCCCAGTTTCCCAATGCGATTAATATGACTTGAATAATATTACTTGTGGATACGCTACTTTACACTTGCTACTGTAGTTTTGAGTGTTCGGAGCTAAATCGCGTACAATCCAAGAACACTTGTGGATCTTCTGGACCGGCAATTTATGTTTTCTACTATAATAAAAAGTGGACGTAAACCTACCATTTGTCAATGTCGTCCACCGCTTCAATCACTCCGCAATGCAAGCTCCTCTGGAAGTAACAAATGTTGATACGTCAGATACCATCTATGCTGTTAACCCGTAAAAAGAGTTTATCTTTTTATAAGTTCATTGTCTGGA
>JXPX01179066.1:0-17820 GCA_001047195.1 Sarcophagidae sp. BV-2014
CACACTGGCACAGCATAATTTGCCACTGACCACCCAATTGCTTTATAAGTGACCAACAAGTGAGATTTTGGAAAGTTTAAAGGATGAAATCTAAGAAAGAACTGCTATTTTAGCATTTGATTATGTTACTTTACTGTTAAGATCTTCGTCGCCTAATAATGGTGGTGTTTGGAAGTCATTTGGAGATGGCCTTTTTCGGTTCTTAAGGCTGAATTTTGACAGGTCTGTTGTTTACACTCAGACAGCACACTGGCACAGCATAACACACGCACATTTTATCCAACTGAAGCTAACTACACAGCAGCTTAGAAAATGCTAGAGATAGATACAACAATGTTAGAATTAAGATTAATAAGTGCAGTCGATAATTTAATTAAATGCGGTGTTTGCCAAAATAAATTTAATCAGCTATACACATGTCATGCATTTTAAATCAATTGATGCTTTAAAGGTTGACAACTCAAAGTCGGGGAACTTCGCAAATAAATGATTTTCAAAACATTTTAACAAATGTCTGCACAAACACAAACCATTTTCAGCAATTCATAAAAATAATGTCAGCCACATAAATGGTTTTTACGTGTTGTTGGCAACAACAGGAGTCAGAGTACGGTAAGTTCAGGGCAAATCCAAATAGCAAATCAACATCGCGACAGAAGGAGTAGTGAAAAAACATTTCATTCCAAACATTCCAGTAAAGCTGACATTTTGCTGGAAATAGAATACCATCGCGATTTAATGACGACTGATCAACTTAAATTATCAGATGTATTACCAACTCTGTTGTGGACGATCTCAATTATTATAAAAAAATAAACTCAATATATTTTTAAATAATTCTCTTATATACTATTTCATATCCTGAAAACCTTTTAAAAAGAATAAAACGACTTATCTTATTTAAACATAAAACATATGCATACGGCATATAACTATGGGGCGCTAATTCGTTTATCTTAAGTCATCTGATATGCGTTATATGTATCTTAAGTTCAATATCTATAATATAATAAAATTTAATTGTTTAAAAGTTTCAACATTCTGTAAGGTTTTAAAGATTCTATTATTTTTAAAGAAAACAATATATAACAGATTAAACAAGTGCCAAGCCAATTATTGTTTTTGAAAGTTGGTATATCAGGAATTTGATACTTTTCATTTCACTATTTAATATGAGATGTGTTATCGGAGGAATAAACTTAGTAAATATCACAGTGTATATACAGTGATGTCAATAATAACAGGTTCCAAACAAGTGAAGTTGAATCGTAAGGCTTTACAAAACTTTCATGTGAAAAAGAAGACAAATATGTATATACGAAATTAAATGCGAAAAGTGAAAAACTAAAATTAACGTTTAAAATATACAATTCTGTGAATATATGACATTTATAAACAAACTGTAATTCCTCTTAAACAAACAAAGAAATATAGGATCAAATATATTCTTATTTGTAAAAGTTTTTATTTATTTATTTATATATTATTAAACTAATAAGTAAATACAAGTATAATATTTGAAAGTAAGTATTGGCTGCCAGGGCCATCAGCTATAATTGGGAGTTAAAGTTAACATAGTTTAAATTTTAATTATTATGCTAGATATAAAGATGTATATAGTGTTAATATTTTCCCTTGTAGGTTCTTTTAGAAGATCAAGATTATTATTTAACAGGTGTTTATTTTGAAGACTTCCTAAATTAGGGCAAGTTGATGGAAGATGTTATAATGTATTTATAGATCCACAAAATTGGCAGTTGTTTGTTTAGCTGTTGTTGATAGCTGTGTGGATAATTGTGTGGCCCATATGTAAAAGAGAGAACATTTTTATTTTGTGTTTGCGGATTACTGTTGGGTAAATGCTTAATTTGGATTTATAAGTGAATAGTGAGAATGGTGGTAGCTTTTTATTTCATTATACTTTTAAAGTTAAAGTCCGTTGATGATTGCATTACGAGTATCATTCTTTCAGTCGATATATTTTTTTATCATTGGTGCCAAGTATGTGTATTTTGCAGCTGAGTCAGTATAGTTGTTTCCATATATTTCGAAGTAGCCTGGAACTTAATATTAATTTAATTTTACCCTTGTAATTGATTAGTAGATCAAAATTTATGAATAGCTATAAAAAACTTATAAATTATTTTATTCAGTATGCCCTGTCGTGCTTCGATCTGACCTAAAGATATTATAAATTATTATACTAAATTGAGTCCATTGTTCAGTCCAACGAAATAAGTAGAATGTACATTAATTTTTTTTTTTGAAATAAAAAGTTTTGTTTTAATTCTTCTAATACACAATATTTCTAGTTTTTTCGAAGGTCATACGCTGGATAAAACTACATATAAATGGTATGTTTATATAATTTATATGGAACTGTCACGCCCACTTATTTATTAATGCGTATCTTTGACATAACTCCTTGTACACAGCAGTGTAAAACTCACAACTTTATTCAAGTCTGTCGGGTTAACACCATTCCGTTTAATATTTTTTAACGGGAATTGCAATGGCTACTAACCAAATCCCGATATTAAATATTTACATTGTATGGGAGATACCACACCCAATATATGACTTAAGCTACGTCTGATTTTAATAAATTATCAACTCTTTTAAAATTTTAAAGTTTTAACTATTTTTTAACTTTATATACATGGGTTCTAAATGGCCATTATGACAGGCTATCCAATTATTCTTTCCGTAAGTTTGGATTGACATGATGGTAATGCAATATGCCGATAACCTGAAAATTCTAAAAAGTTTATTGTTTGGCTTCGAAACAACAGCAATAATTGCTGTGTTTTTTAATTATTCCAGACTCAACAATTTTATTATAATGATAGAGAAGTATGATTTTGCTTGAGAATGAAAAGTGTTTAATCAAATTCGATCAATGCCTTGAATAGTGTCTTTTACTTTGTTGATAGCCATTATTAATTCACAATATTAATTGGTTTTTCTATTTGTTTTAACAAACAGTTGTTTTTGTAAAAAGTTGCTACTTAAGGAGTTGGTAGGCCACTCGCTGGCGAAGAAGTTAGCAATGCTTTTTAGTTTTGAAATGATGCCTTATTTTATCACCGTTATAGTACTTGCTGTGTTGCGGCTTTAGTTCATATAACTTTTATCCAAAAAAGTGACAACGGAAAGCCTCTTGATATAGTTTTAGTGAAATTTTGAAAGTTAATAGTTTTTGTTTTTTTACATAGCCGATATTTTGCATTAGATTTTTTGTATGAAAGAAGATTATCATTTCTAGTTATCATTACTACTCTTCTTTTGAATGTTCGCCACCTTTTAGTGATAAAATTCTTTATTAACTAAACATAGGCTTTTTTTTTAATTTAAAGATTTTTCAAAGATTATTTCACGTGTATTATTTGAGCGTGATTCCCATACATTCCAGCTTTTTAAATCACCCAATAAAACTATATGAGTATGAATATTACTTTATTGAATAATCGCATTGAAATCCTGTAACGAAAAGTTTATTTACGATGAATGTAAACGGATATTATTGTAAATTTAGTGTTCAGCATTATCTCTATTGATATATTTAGTAACTTTGATGAATTGTATATATGTTTATGTGGGATGTGGTCACAAAAAAGTACACCTATTTAATTTTTTGTAGTAGTGTTTACAGTATGGGTGTGTAGGTAAAACAGAATACCTTTGGAGGGATAAAATTCATATTATAGTTAAATGCGTTTCTTGTAATGAAATAAAATGCGGATATTATTCTTAAATGAAAACTCGGAATACAATTTGTAACTACTGTATTTTCTGTAATGCAAAATAAAAGGAGGGGTAAGTATCCATATTTTCTCCTCCATCTATTGATAAGCTGTCGTGAGTGAGTTTTTATTATATGTTTTTTCTATCGAGAGATGATTCTCTTAAGTATGGTTTATTGTAATTTGTAATTGTTGTTTGGTTTTGATGTTCTAACGATGATAGAAGGTATGTTGCTGTTGGTTTGTCATTTGTTGTTGTGTTAATTAGGCTAACAGAATTTTGGTTGTTGTTTTGTAATTTGATTCTGTTTTTTCTTTTTTTCGATGTTTTTAGATTTTATTGAAAGTTATAACTTAAATAAAAAAAATCAAATTTAAAAAAAACTAAACAAATTTGCAATGGTATCCTGTTGATCCTACACGTCATCTCGATATTTTATCGACCCTCTCTGGAAATTTATTTAAAAACATACCGCAAGTATATACTTTTTAGCTGAAATATACTCACCACTTAAACATTTTTACTCGGTAATCAATGTTATTGCGAGTTTATTTATAATTAGAAATTATCTATTTAAATTTAAATTATTTATTTACTAATAGAACATATTGGATGTGATTTGGTGTTGTAGATTGGTTTTTGTTTTTGCGCAAAATGCAAATCAAAAACTTAAAGACTGTGCGAAAAAGACAGCGTTAGTATTTTTAGTGCTCAAACTCTTTTAATTTTGGTTGGTGTGTGAGTTTTGCGCAAAAATTTAAACAAAAAACCATAATTGCCGATAAAACAAGTAAGCAGTAGTGTTCTATCACTTTTTATGTTGCGTTTTTGTGTCCTAAATGGATAATTGTAGCTGGTATATCTTCGTAAACAGAAAATGTACATATGTTAGATGCATGTGTTTTTTGTCAATAGTTGTAAGCTTTTTTATATGAACTTTACAGATACTCGATATTTTTCTTGATTTTAAGAAGAGCTGCATTTCCTAATTATTTGTTGATCTAGTGTTGAATAGAGAATTAACCTAAAATATCTGATATTGGTAAAGATATTAATAGAAAACCCGCCATGTATTGTGTATACGTGTATACGAGTATATAAAAATTTGAATATTAAAACGTAATAGTTCTGATGTAGTCCTAGTCGAATGTTAAGCTGGTTTATTAAGATAATTCTTTAGATTCTTTCTTTGTCAGTTTAAGATTTTGTTTGCAGTTATCATAATGAGTTTGATTTGATATCTGAACTTTTTAAAGGTAATTTATTGTTAGGCAAATTTCCCTTAACGTTGACCACAGCTCCAATGATTAATACTAGTGCTTCATCTTTTGTTTAATGGATATTTGCTTTCAGGTTTTCTAAAGCACCATTAAGTGTGATAATATTTTTAAACACTGCCTTGTTTTGATTTTTATTATGTCTATCAGAATGTATTTTGTGTTTGTATTGATGACAAATTGTTGACAATATTATAAAAGGAGTATTCTCCTTTTACCTTGCGACAAGTCTTCTATGCGATATCCATCCACTATCCTAAATAATGAGTGATACACATCTCCAAGGAATTATAAAAAAGACCTTTTAATCATTTTATTGATTTTAAAACAAACATTTAATTTCTGTTAAACACTCTTTTATTAAACGTCAGTAGATTCCATAGACGTATATGGTTTCTTTACCCTACAACTTTGTAAGTGACAACACTTGCATTTTTATTTTTTATATTAGAGTTATTTTTCTTATAATTTGGTATATTGAATTTTTATTTTTTTCTTAGACTGGATTGTCCAACCATTTATTATTTCTTTCGACGGATGAGAAGTTGAAACGGCTCTCTCTACGTTATTTATGTATACAATTCTTCATACGCTATTATTCCCTCAGTCACTTTGAAAAATGTTTTTAAAAGATAAGTGATCCGGCTGGTATATTCAATCATTCGATATAACGTAAGGTCATATATATTATAATGCTATTTGTTGACAAACAAATGGAAAAATGTATTAATTACTGCATTATTACTTTTTGCTTCTTTTATTTTTTATGGACAATACCTCCGAGTTACAAATCTTTTGAATGCACCCATATATGGTGTAGAAGTCAAATCAGACTCAACTTTCAAATGTACGGCTTTTGTTTCAAAACAAACAAATTTATTTTTCACTCTAACCTTAATATGAGTAGAATAAGGGCTGTAGTAGAGATTTAGAGGAGAACCTTTAATTTTAAATTCGTCCGGAACGGGAGGACAGTAGTACGGAGTTCAAATCCATTGACATGCATGTACCGCTTTAAACTAATATATTTGTATAGCGAGTTATTTACATATGACGCAGAGTCTAGTTAATAAAGTATTTTTTTATAAATAGTATTCGCAGAAAATATTAATTTCACCCATTTGTAGTTTTCCCGGTATTTTAAATTAATTTACTATTACTGCAATTATGAGTACCTAGATATTAAATAAATGAAAGGTAATATAGATTAAACTAAAGTAAGTGTAAAAATATCTAATTATATTCATGGTAATCAAAATAATATAATTTTAAAATAGAAAGATAAAACACTAAAAAAGGTTCACATTTTAATTTTTTTACATTCTAAAGTAATGTTAATCTATTAAAAAACCTTAATATAAAGAACTTAAAGTATCAGTTTTTTTTAGGAAAAATACCTAAATAAATTTGTTATGTTAGGGACAACTTATGTTATAAAAAAAAAAACAAAAATAGATAATGATTTGGATATCATTAACATTTTAAAATAACAAAAAGGTCATCTTTAAACATTTTTGGTGAATTTATTATATAATTTATTAGTACCTGAATGTAAAGCAATAAAATAGGTTTACTTTAAAAAAAATTCAGATTCAATCAAATTATTTAGTTTACACCCATCAATTACAAATTCATGAAAATGTAAGCAATAAAACATATTGTTAATAAATAAATGCGTTGCTTTACTTTGGGTACAATGTTAAAAAAAAATGAATGAAATTTTAACAATAGACTTAACTACATTTGAAATGTTTATTAATAAGAGAAAGAAAATTTTAGTGTCAGTGCTAATAGTACATTCTCGTAAACGACTTTATATAAAATAAAGGTTATTAAAATTATATAAAATCGACCCAATTCGACGATAAGGAGCAAGTGTTGAGCCAAAACGGGGTAAAGTAGAACGTCGGGAAAGTATGCTTTAAATGTCAAGTGTATATCCAGGCATATTTAATTTCGTTATGAAACAACAAATAATTCCCATCGATAATACAGAATAAAGTTCGGATGTAGTTAATTTTACCTCCTACACCTCCTATTATAATTGTAATTGAACAGAACAACAAAAGGCTATTTCCATTAATTTAATGAACAAATCCTCAAAGAGGAACAAACCATCGATTGACAATTTAGAAAACAACAAGAAAAAAAATAAATTTTATATCGCCATATCAATAAAGCAATAAATAAACAAATCTTCGGACCAACTCCCATAAAGACAGCAAAACAACATTTTACGACAACAAATAAAGGAGATTCATAGTAACTCTAATGTTGTTAAACATTATAGAGTCTTCAGCACACTGGAACAGAAAATAATATTAAAGGTGTTTCTAATTACTAGAACCAGTTATGTCAAGGAAAAATTATTGAGATATTGTTGACATTTGATTTTATTAAATAAAGAATAAACCTTTTTACAACATGTATATAAAGTAGTGAGAATCATGAAATTATGAAACATTTTTCATCCACAGTAATATGGATGAAATTGATGAATTATACATCAATTTTATAATGAAATGAAGCAAAATTGTAGTGAGTTCTTAAGAAGAGGCAGAGGTTGGACAATAGACCGATTTTGCTACCTAGATATTATTGTATCCAAATTAGAGAGTATTCCTAAAACCACGTCCAATGAAATAGCGACGTTAAAGAAGTTAAAAATAAGCAAATCTTCAACAGTTAGAAACAACGATCCAGTTGGCTTGTATTGTTTTATGTGGTGTATTTTTGCGGCAATAGTTATAAAAAAGGTAATTGAAATAAGAGTGCCGTATATATGTTAACAAACCCCAATTATTAAATATTTTCAATAAACAACATAAGTTCAATGAGGATATGGAAGCAATTTTGTCGACTGTTAAAAAAACAATTCTTGTAGTCGGTACAACAGCATTGCAAAAGCAAGTAAATTTTAATATTTTACTTTTATTATTATTTTTTTAGGCAAAAATTGTGTTATTTGTTTTTTTTTAATAATAACACCAGAGAACAAAAAAGAGATATGTGCTGTACCATGAATAAAATTCTCCTCAGTGAAGCTTTAAGTGGTGATGGTCTAGGTATTTGAACCAAATACAGTGGAGAATGGGGAATATACATGAAAAATGTATTTAAATTCTTTTTTCTTAATTCCTATACTCCAGTGAGTGTAGGTATGATATTGACCTTTTTTAACGCATTTAAAGAATGTTTCTGCCATTCCGTACAAAAAAGAATTGGATACAAAAATTTTAAATAATTAAAAATTAAAGTATACATTGAAGAATGAAGAATTTTTGATTTCACTGGAAAACCAAACGCATATTTTGAATAAGTATCAACGAAAAGCATGAAGAAAACGCTATTTTAAAAAACCTATTTGCCATGTATCATTGTATTATTTTCGTATAAATCGGCATCCAATAAAGATTTTTGTTACTGATTTATGAATTTCATTTACAACTTGTTGTTTTCTCATCTGTATTTTTTTTATTGTTTTATTTATTTCCAGTTCATAACAATAATGCAATTTGACGTAAGATTTTATCGTGAGAGAAATTTTTTTCTTATTTCAAAGCATCACCGGAAAAAGTATATTTCACTTCCTTATCGTATGCTGTCGTATAAGTCATATAATTGAAGGTCGTATAAGTCATATAATTGAAATATCACATGTATATCATAACAAAATAGTTATGATATAAATGTGATATTTATTTTGGTAGTATAGTTTTCAAAAATTGCTCAAAAAAAGTTAGAATCTATACAACATTACTCCACGATTACCGTCATTTTTATTTTGTTACTTTTTTGACTGATAACAAATACACAGCTTAAACCGTGGTTATATATAATTTCACAACATATATATTTTTTAGGGTGTATTGATTCAAAATTTTCAACATATTAATAAATTCAAACTGATCAACTTTCAATTGTACATATTCCTTATAAGCAATCAATTTTTTTGTTATGAATCCAAACGTTAAAATAATTTTTAAATGGATTAAATATCCTACGCTGAATATTAAATTATCATGCTTTAATGGCTCGCATATGCATTTCTCGCTTTAAATTGTATTTTATCTCATTTTAATGAAAAATGATAAAAATTAAAAAGTCAAGAACAGCATTGAACAGCATTGAACTACAATTAACTTAACATAGATGTTGAAGAACAAAATTTTTATTGCTAGTATGCACTTCACTATTGCTGTGTGTGAGATATACTATAACCTTTAAATGATTTTGAGTATATTTTTGTTGTAGGACTTTTATTTTCTATCCATTTGCTAATTTGCTTTATATATTTGTATAAAATACAAAAATGTATTATAGATCAAATAAGTAATTAAAAATTAAAAATTGTTATATATTTTTTATCTTTTAATATAAAGAGATGTTTTATCATTTCATACACCCGTTTACTATGCTAAATTTTAAGAAATTTGATATTTACAAAAAAAAAAATTAACCAAATCACCGATAATAAAAATAATTTGGTGGTATGGATAAGAAAATGGAATTTTTGATGCCTTTATGATGGGTCCATTTTATAAGACAGTATGCTTACTTTTTACCAAAGGATCTGATGATAGTCGTAACCCAGAACATTTTTATACACAAATCTTCTCATTACATAATATAAAAATATATGATATTATTAATTCTATAACAAACAACAATTATGACATTTAACAAGACAAATTGAAATTCTAGTGAACTCATGATTATATATAATGAAGCAATAAATAGCCTCATGGTTGTTTATTAATATACCTTACTTAAAGTTTAATCAAATTTTTGCTTTTGCAATTGAAAATGGAAAATGGTGTTAAGAAAGATGGTGATTACCAATAAATAAAAACTATAATTAAAATTATTTACAATACTTTAACTGAGAATGCAAAACGTATGTCAAAATATTATAATAACTTAAAAATATATAAAATCAAAATCTAATCTAGATCTACATTTATTTTCATCTTCAAAGGAATCCGAAAAGCCAAAAAAAATGGCGCTTATTTAAAAAAGTAGGATTTAACCAATAACATTATCATCACTATTGGGAGGATTTATTGGAATGTTATATAAAATGTTTAACTTAAAGAAACTCAAGTTATTACTTCCAAATACATACTATATATTATTGGATAATAAGTCGTTTTCCGAATTGATTATCACAAAATGTGTTTAAATAATGAAACCATATCACCCTTTAATAAATGGCATAAGATTAAACACAAATGAAATATGTTTTGTAAAAAAAAGATAACCCCTTAATGTGATTTGGATAATAATACATTTTTAACAAATGCAAATATTCATATTTTATATAACAAACCTAGAGTAATAAAAATATTGAGAATTCGTAGAGAAAATAAAAAACTATAGATGAACTTCCTCAACATTTTCATGAACATCTAAACCAAAGTTTTCAAAAAAAAATAAGATATTAAATATTATGAAAGAATTCATTCTGAAAATGATACTCTAACACTTTGACCATGTAAAACGAAACAGAAGAAGAGAACTTGTCTATTTCAAATCGAAAAAGCAGTAATGGAACTATAGTAAGCATACCAACGGCAAATGGGATAAATGTACAAAATTTAATAACGCATAAGTTTCCTACTCTAAAAATTCAAAAACTAAATAGCAAAATAATTCAAATGATAAAATTATGAAGTCCGCTGACAAAAGGGAGAAAGTTGAATTAAGTAAATATCATTATACTAATATATATATATAGATGTTTGTTTTTTTTAATATAATTTAATAAAAAATATGTTGTCTTTAAGCAGTGAAGATTACAACAAAATTTATTATTCATTGTTGCGTAACAACTGCTTAATGGTATATGAAAATAATAAACTTTCCTCACTTTTAAATTTTGTTAGCTAACAACATTAACAGAATTGTTTCTAAACACTGAACAACACTGAATTGTTTCTAAATGATGGAAAATGTTTTACTTCTTATTTCAATAGTAAGAAAAAATTAAGATGTATCATAAGAACATCTTATGAGATTTATAATGTTACACTTTATTCTTTGGAAGTTTCTTGATAAGTATAATTTCACACATTAAATAAAAATCAATGTAATGGGTTTAATGATATTTCATCATCCCATCATATGTAGCAGATGGATAACGTATATACTGCATCATATTCAGGTCAGTTAGAAGGATGATAAAATCACATAGGAACGTTAAATGTTGGTTAAAAGAAGAGTAAATGTATATATAATAATTGATATGGGGAATATATATAGATATTATATGATTTGGGGAATAAGCCTTAGAAATATATATTAAAAGAACAAGGAATCATTAAATGATTTAACTGGAAAACAAATCAATGTTTTAACGAGTTAAATAAAACACCAGTCTAGAAAACATTCTAGGATGAAACACATAAAGCAAAATGTCTAGACTTGTGGAATGAAAACTGAATTCGATTTATTTAAAACACGTTCTATCCAATCCAGAATTTGAACACAGAAAAAGTATCTTAAAATTCTACGTTAAATTGACCTAGCTCAATTGTTTAGGAAATTGTAATACCTATCGTAAAGTTTCTAGTGTTAACTTAAGATTAGTACTTATATCGAAATCTATTACTGAGCACAGAGATCTGTTTGATGATTCCTAAGTGTTGTAAATAATATTCTATTAAATTATACTACTGATGCCAGTCGATTACATTTAACATTATTTGGATGGTATAATAACTATTATGTTTATACCGAACAGTATAAGGGGCACACAAAAATAAAAGAATTATTTGCCAAAAATAAATAAAGTTGAGTTTGTGAAAGAGTACATATATTCAACCAACCAAAGTTACTTTACAATAATATAAATATAAGAGTTGTATTTAATTTTGATAAAGTTAGTGATATAGAACAAACAAATTTGGAAGCCGACAACATATGAATCATATTATAGTTAATCCAGGAATATTACTGGCGTATTTTTTAATTTTCTTTAAATTTGGTCTTTTATTTCATTTCTATTTTTTTCTTTTATTATTTTTTTATTTACATTTGTGTTTTGATTTTAAATAAAGCTTAATCCAAATATAAGTTGCTTGTTCTTATGGTAGTGAGGCTTCAGCTACTGGCTTTTTATATTTATTTATGCCCGTACTTTTGAGCTAGCAAAGTATATTAAAGCGCTGGCTTGGCATTCAAATGAAATAAAGCAAGCCAATTGGTTGACTAATTTGCAAAATGCAACTTTCTTTTGTTTTTAAAATCTTAAGTTAATAAACAAAGTAACGGGACTTAATTCTAAAACATTTGCACGATATGTGTGAAATATAGATGGCTTCACAGCTGATAAGAAATGTGTGTTAGAACAAGTATAAAATTCACTAAAAAAACCCACAAAAGGTTTTAGTACGGCAGACAGTTTATTCGGACAACGGCACAAATTTCGTAGGTACACGATCAACTAGAAGATTTCACGAGGTCCTTTTTTCTAATACTCACAAGAATCGATCATCCTTTCAAGCAGTAAGTAGAATATCAACAGCTTTGCTCACGCACGAAGAGCTTGAAATAGTAATAATTGAAATCGAAGCAAAATTAAACACACGAGTGCCTAATCCAGTCCCTTGCCAAAAGGTGAGAATATGTATATTAACTTAAACATGAGTTCCCGCGAAATGGGTCTACCAAGTATTTAAACAATCTTAAAGAAAATCAAAAATGGAATACAAGAACCGAGAATATTCAAGTATTCCAATTGTCATTATAATGGAGGGCAATATATCTGTTATGCAATGGTCACTCTGAAGTATTCTAAAAATATACCAGGACCTAAAAGACGAGGTTGAGAACGTTCCACCGAAGAAACCGTACAAGAAAAAGTTGCTTTCAGGAACCAACTTTAGATGTTATGCTTATAATACTTTTGTTCATACCAACTGTTAAAAGTAGCAATATTCAATCAAAAGTCTCGAATTGATTCATGTCTATTTGAAACAAATGAAGACTGAAAACTCCATGTACTATTGTTAAGCTCCTTTTTATCGTAACTAGTTTTTTTCTCATCCGGAATACAAACACTACAACATTAGCATAAAACAACGTTAACATAAAACAAATAAGCTATGAATTTCGCAAAGAGAGGAAATATTTATAAAACATCGAGCCACAAGAAGTTAATAAATACCAAGGGTGTTGTTACTAGCTGACTTCCTTACAATTATTTGATATAGTTTCAATTTCAATCGAGAAGAACCAAACTCTCATCGCCATCCAGGTATCGATAGCTCATTCATCGCAGTAAATTCACATAGAGATCAGTATATTTCATTGCCAGATAGAGATCAGCAGCCAGATATGAAGTCAAGTGACATCAGTATAACATTAGTATTTAAGGCCTAGTTATATTAATAAAACCAACATATTAACAATACAGGGCTATTTTAGGCATGAACAAATTTGCACCACTCATATGCCAATTTTAATCAAATCGAAACAATCATCAAGTCAATACCCAATTACATCAACGAATCGATAAAAAAAAAACTAAATAAATAAGCTCTTATTCAAAGCTCGAAAGTTATCAATTGTAAAAGTCAACATCAGTTACACTGCGTTATTCCGATACAATCTTGACGACGTGACCAAGATTAACCAAGGCCAAAACAATCGACATCATAGATACTAAAATCTTTGTTGAACCTCCTTTAACGCCGGGGATAATGTTCAGACTAACCTGAGTTAATCATTTTGTGATAAAAAATATAAGAATAAGTTCAGTAAGCATGAATTTTGTTTTGTTTAGTATAAATATCTAGAATTATGGGCAACGGCTTTAAAATTGTTAAGCTTAGTCAGTAGTTTTTTGTTCATACTAATTGTAAACATTTATTACTAAATTTTAATTCATTGTGATTCTGCGTTTTCTATGTATTAACTTAATAAAATTTTAATACTTTATTAGTCACTAACTCAACATGTGACCTATTGCAATCTCCACAAGCTAGATAAGAAATCAATACTGTTTCCGCTAAGCTAATATTCAATTTTATGTGCTGGGATAGTAAAGCTGAAGAGACACACAACAGAAATTATTTAAGATTATTCTATATACAAATTTGAGGCTCAAAAGTTTAAAAATATGCTAAAGTACATTGCTATCTGCGGGATATGTTAAAAATGGGAACTGCTTTCAATTAGTGTACGAAGAGTACTTAGTATCTCCTGAGTAAAATTTCTATGTTTCATAAAACGGCAAAGACGGTTTTCGCTGACACTAACCCTGCTTCCTAGAGATCTCCAAAATAATGAAGCTCGCAGGATGAAGCTTCATTTTGTACATTGATCAGTTTGATTCAACTAAATGCTCCGTTACAAATACCACTCCGTACAGTTAAACGGCGGAATGCTTCTATAAATGCATCTCCATAAGACTTGTTACTGCATCAAATTCAATCGCCTTGGTATACATGGAAACAAACAAACGTGTATCTTCTTGAAGTTGTCGGCAGATAATATTTCTTGATGCTCAAACAGCATCAAGCAATTTGATCTTCTAGTAGTAAATTATCCATCAATTGTTGGCCCGTTTTTGTAGATATTTCAATGAGATAATACATTCGGTTTTAACTTTTTTGGTAGATTGATCCTATTTTTGTATTATTTGGTATTATTTCCAAAAATTGTTTCGATGTCCATTTCTCATGATATATTTTAAGTCATGATGGACCTTACCACCATAATGGCGATTTATTAGTTCATTAGGCATTAAAAATATTGACGCACAGTCTGCTGGATTATCAAATGATCAGCCTTTTATTTAAACAGTTCTTAAAACGCTAAGAATATTTCCAAATTGATATTGAAGTTAAGCCAAACACAAAGTAAATACACATATTGTGCCTTTTATTATTAAAGAGATACTAAGTTAAGTTATATGGCAAATAGAAAATTATTATGTTGGCATTATTTTTGTTGAAAAGAGAATTTTCACAAAGTATATGTGTCTGAACGCTTTTAAAAAATGTAATGTGTTACATAAAAATAGCAGCTTCAAATATTTTAATGTATACGTCTATTTTACTAGTTGAATATTTATTTCCTTGTTTCGGTTTAGACTTCATTCATATGTTGATGAGAAACTTAAGCTTTATATGGGTTGGTATGGATCAATTCTTTCATAATTTGTCGTAGTAGTTTTTAGAATTTCTTTCAAAATTGCTCATATAAAAATTGCTTCTATAACTCAATTGTTCTCAGGATGGATTCTATCCAACGCTGATATATAAATGCTTTTGCATTTAAGGTGTCCTTATTCTGAGGTAACTAGCTTTCAAATTACCTGTGTTTTCTTAAACTGCGTATGTGCAAACTGTTGAGGCTAAGATATAATGATCCATATTTCTATTGATATTATATTACACAATGGTTTATGTAATTCACTGAATCAACAGTTTAATTAAATCGAAAATGTGTTTCCATATATAATTTCGACCACAATGTGTATTAGATTAAGGAATGAAACAAACGTGCATTAAGGAGCAGGTATAATAATAAATTCTTCTATTAATATGTAAAATAATAATATAATGGATATAAAATAATGTTTCTAAGTTTTGCTACGAATAAAAAGAGGTTTCAAACAGATTTTGATAGTTCATACTGAGCTAGTCAGATCATATGATTTTTATGAATGTTTCATTTTTATTTGAATTTATTACTACTAAGCATTAACATTTGTAACAAAAATAAAAACTTTTGAATTTCAAATAATTGTACGTTGTTCCTTTGAGGCTTTGTAAGACAAATTAAAATTAAAAGAAAATTAAACCTAAAAAATTAAGATACTAACATAATCTACTATATTCTCAGAAACAATCCAAAAAAATTAATATAAGTTTATTTCCGAATAATTTGGATTTTCTTTTACATATTACCTATACTACGTACAGTTAATCTGTATTAATCCAGTTTTAATAAAAACCATAGTGGCAGCAGAGTTTTCTATATCTTCGTGCTTTTCAGTAATTTTATACAGTAGCATTTATACGCTGTGTGATTTAACTTGCACATCAGCTGTCTCAAAATTGTCACTTTTACTGTGTCACTTGTACCTAAGTAACAACAAAACTAGGTACTCATCTTTCACATTCATAACTAGTGTTTTATAGTTGCATTATGCTACTATGTACTCCCAGGTTGAGCCAATTCGTTAACTAATGTTTAAACGCAACACTTAAGATGTATATAGCTTTTTAAATATATCTTTTGAAAGTTCATTTTTTAATGTCATGTAGCATGTTATTAATGTATGTTCTGTGGCATTGCCTCTTGGTTTCTTTTTCAGCAATCTTCCTGGATACACTATAAAATAGGATGCTCACTAAGAATCTATTCTTCGTCTTCTTATTAATTTTACAAAAAGTTAATATTTTTAAATTATTTGCATAATACCATCTTGACCGCTTCTAATGCTAGTTTTTCTTTTGTGGCTTATTGAATGTATCCATAAATATTTGTATGTCAAATTTAAAAGGTGCAGTATTATCTCACTTTTGGCACGATTGTCACTTATACCGTTTTTTCTTACTATATCACCTGAAAAGTTCCTTCTAATAAATCCCCTTCTGCAATGCTGGTTACTCATACCTTGTTTTCACCGTCGGTAAAAGATTCATATTTGCTTTAATTTAATATAACTCATATCGAATTATTTCTTTTCCCTAGGGACTAACAATTTATTCATCTCTAAGCACGAACGTTAAAATTTTTAATAAACACACTACTTTTAATTGTTGAGCATTTATAGTACACTAAATTAAAGTTTATATATTAAATCTGAAAACCGTAACCATAATCATGACTGTGTAGCGTGTTTTTAAGTTTATAAGATAAAAATCTTTTTCAAAAGTCTTATTCAAACTAAAATAAATCATTAAAACAGGAATACTATGTTTACCGTCTCTTATTTATCATACAATTTACAAAATAATTGCTTAATAAAAAAAAACTAATCGCTACCAAAATTATTTATTGTTTAAACGATCTTAAACTTAGATAAATGTAAGCCTAATATATATTATTAAGCATTGGCTTTCAGGACCATCTGTTGAAAATGGAGTTAATATTGTTGATATGATTTTCTTAATTAAGTAGGATGCGATCGTTTTTGAATGGGTATTTGGTTTGGAGACTTTTTAAATTTGGACAAGTGGGTAAAATATGTGTCACTGTAACTGTCGATCCGTATAAACAGGTATTGTTTTTGAGTTATGTGGATGATGATAGTTATTCATGTCAAAGACTGCCTTCAGTTTAAGTTTGTAGATAATTCAATTATGGATATCAATTTTTTTGGCAATGTGTTTTTAATTACTGGTACATAGCACGCATCATTTTCAGCTGCATCAGCGTTATAGTTACCATAAATTCCAGCTTGTCCCGGGATCCAAATCAATTCTGTTTTGACTTTAAACTTATTAATAAGTCTCGAATTTTGTTTATAGATTGCAAGTTGTTGTTTTTAAGATATTTAATAGAAGTTATGACTGATAAGCTGCTAGATCAAATGGGATTATTATTCTTTGACTAAATAGCAATATGAATATCATTTAAAATGTCAGCTGCCTCTGTAGTAAATATAGAGAATTAACATATGATACGGCCATAGCTAAGACATGGCCGTACTGATCAACTACTGCGTATGCTGCTTTATATTTATCCTTTGATGCCCCTGTGAAAAGAATTTGCCATTCTGAGGTTCTATAAGATGTTAATAGTTGGTTAAAAACTTTTATGTTCATATCATTATAGGTGTTTT
>JXPX01208145.1:500-10672 GCA_001047195.1 Sarcophagidae sp. BV-2014
GATATATCGGTTTGAAATAAAATGACCCTGCAACAAATAAACCTGTTTCGTAATTAAGCTCTGCAAAATCAGCGTAATTTTTTTACCAATATTTCAAACGTCAGATGATATAAATCACTTAAAACTGTCGGTGTTTCCCTAAATTGAAGACTAGTAAAGGAATATAAATAATTATGTGGAGTCTTTTAAATAGACAAAATTTTTTGTCATTCAATATGTTAAAAAGAGTTTTTTTACATTTAAAGTGTGTATTACAATTAGAGAGCAAAATTTTTTATTATTAGTCCACGATGCTAAATTTTTAACTTCATTTGCTCTAATAATTTATAACGTTCTGTGAAATTAAAAGTTGAAATTAACATTCGCAACGTTGTTCCTACTTACATTCCTTCTCAGTCTCTTTGATCGTATTTCTTAGAAATCGACATCTAAGCTATAATCATTGGAAGTAACATAATAAATTCCTTCATCTCTGAAAAAACTTACTCAGTAACATAAGGTCTCCAATAACATGCTTACCCTTAAGTTCACATTTATCTTGGGAACAATACCAATTTTGTGATATAAATCAATAAGTTTTAATTATATTTATTTTATCAAATTATGTTAAAACATATATTTTTTAACTCATATGAACATATATAATTAATATATAGTGAATTATATGAACTTATGAAATAATTTGTCAAAAAAAAACTGTTATAATCAAATCTTTTCAATGGGGAATTGTGGGAATTTATTAGCTGTCGTTGTTGTTAAGTTCACTTACTTCGCAAACCCAGCTGATATTTTTAGGTTATGTGCAATATATATAAATACTAAATACAAAATGAGCATTTTTTTAAGATTAATAATAAAACCTTATAAACATACATTGAATAATCAGAAGATACGCTTAATCAGTCAGCAACCGCTTGTTCAAAGTCTGAAGAAAGTCTTAACTTTTAATACAAGACCTCGATTGTTGCAACAGTCCTTTCCAACGTCTTTTAACAATGGATTTCGTTATTCCAATTTGTGTACCAGAGCGTATGATATTAATACAAATGTTACGAAAGATGTTATATTGTTTAAATATGAAAATGCTCGTTTCTTTAAGATATTAAATATCTTTGGTATATGTCAATTTGTGTTTTGGACCTATTTATCACATTTTGCTTTTACCACATTGAGAGATGCGCCAGTGGAAGAAAAAAAGAATGAAGAATTGAAGTGGTATGAGCGTATTAATTTGGGAGAGAATAAATACCGCAACGGCATAACTGCTATGAGCTTTTTGATAGGTATTTCTTAAGAAAAAGTGTAAAATAAAATACTTATATATCTTATCATTAAAGGCTATGGTATATTGGCTGCTGTTTGGATGTTTACATTGCGTTCTGTACGATTTCTGATTTTGCGAAAAGGTGGAAAAGATATTACTTTGGTAACGTATGGACCTTTTGGTCATAATCGTATTATGACAGTACCTCTAAAAAATGTATCTGCTCAACAACCTAGAGAAATGGCTGATGTATATTTACCTCTGAAAGTTCGCAATCGTTCCTTATTCTACGTTCTAGATATGCGAGGAGAATTTAAAAATATTCAACTTTTCGACTATACAGCTGGTCTTCATAGACGTATTTAATAGAAAAAATATATGTAAACATATGTATGCTTAATAAAATTTATTTATTTCAATATACTAAATACTAAGTCTTAAAAAATTCTACAAACTATTGACAACTCGTATTAACAAATTTAATAAACGGGCTCAGGTTTTTGAGTTAAAAGCAAGCCAAAACGCTTTTTAATGGTAAGACGTTGTCTAGAGTACTTGTCTTCTGGTGAAAAATGTGCTGGGTGAGCTGATGTAGTAGGTCTTCCATCATCAGTGCGTTTCTTAAGGGAAAAATAAACATAATTAGTTTTTGTTTGAATTAAAATATAAACAAGTTTTACTTTTAAAGTATAAACACGCTCCCCATTTTCGTTCAACGTATACATTAAATACATTTTATTTAATTTATAAATTTATTTAAAGCACAAGATTAATATTTTTCTGCTAACTAACACGTGCACTGTATTTATATGATTGGCTTTAACACAGGGCATGCATTGTAATTAAAATTTCTCTGAAGTGCCCTGTAAAAAGAAAAGGGTGTAGAAATAAAACATTTAGTATTGCCAGTAACAAATAAATATACATAAAGTATAAAAAATAAGAAAATTTTTCCAAAATGAATGATTTTAACGTAGAAAATACAGGTTTCAATAGGATAGATTGTCATACAGCAAGAAACTTTGTTGATGTATCAAGAAAGTTTTTGGGGTGTTGAAGTTTGAAATTGAAAGTGGTGTACAACAATCATACAACAGCATAAAAACAATATCATGGTTCTATTATTATTGGTAGGGTTCTATTTTTCATATATATATATTAGACTTTTTCATTTATTATAATATATCATTATAAATAAAAACTTTAAAACCAGAAAAAATATTGTACTCAAATTAAAGTGATACCTCAATTTTAATTCCCCTTTATGTTGTTTTATTATTATAGATGATTTTTTCATAATTTTTCAGTTTTTGTAATAAGTCTGGAATTTATGAAAAAAAATTTTTTAGTTAAGCGAAAAATTGAGTTTTGAAATAAATTAAAATATCGGATCAATATGGTGAATTTTTAAATTTAGGTTTTTGAAGTATACATTTAAAAAGAACTTTTATCTGCATCGGTTTGTTACAAAACATATCGGCAAATATTTAAAATTAAATACAAATAATTGTACAAATTTCAAATGTTGCTCATAACAACCCTAAAATTTGTAAATCTTTAATTAAATTGCATAAAACCAAAATTTTATTTTGTTTTAAATTATTTTTATATATCTTACAAATTTTAGCAAATTCTATTTGCTGATTTTTCGAAATACGTTGAAATATTTGGAAAGACATTTTCTAGTAGTTATTTTGCAAAGGTCACATAAAATGTTTATTTTGTATTTATAATATAGCTTTAACATTTATGAAATCCACAAAAAATGTTTATTTTAATATTACTCCAATTTAAGTACTACGCTTAAAATTTCTTCATGTCACATAAAAAAGGCAATAGTATTGAACTGTAACAGGGTGACAACTACAGATTGTAATTGGCAGAGTGGCATCTTTTTTATTTGACATTTTTAAAAATGACAGTCTTATTAAACAGATCAAATTTTATTGTTGTGTGTGCGGTAGACGGCTTTTTCTTTACGGATGAGTTTGTTACTATATTTTTTTTTATAAAAAACAAAAACAGTTTATAATAATAAAATACAATTAAAATAACAATTTAATGTAACGGTAATGTGAATAAAATAAACAAATCTTATCGCTATATCCAAACACACATATATTGGATAAAAGAAAAACAGAAAAAACGAGTAATTTAAATAAAAAATTATAATAAAATAATTAATTTAGTGGTAAGTTAATATTGATTACTTTGATAAGTTAAAGAAGCATAAGTAAAAAATAAAAATTTTAATGTCTGCTTCAATTATAAATAAAAGTATATCAATTGTTTATGTGCAATTTTAGGGTTGCCAATTCTCGAAGCATCATAATGACGCAGGGGTGAATTTTTTTTAGAAACAGTGCTTGGTATATTAATTAATTACTAGTTAATATATATCTATGTTTTATATTACATAGTTTGCAAATATGCCAATGGGGTAAATGGATGTTCAGAAATATGTTACTGAAAATTTGTATGTTAATTTTAAACCAATCCTATATTTAGTTGAAAGCATGTATAATAAAATGATTGGAATATATATATATATGTAAACTTTTGCAATATATCTACTGGCGGATAAGAGATACTACTTACATAGAGCTGTGATTTTTTTAAGCAACATTATTACGTTGATTATAAATATTGACTATGTGATTAATATATATTGTTATTAACAATATATATATATATATATATATATNAATATTGACTATGTGATTAATATATATTGTTATTAACAATATATATATATATATATATGATATAATATATATTGTTATTATCAAAATATATACAAAAATTATATAACAAATATCTTGCCGTAACAAAAATTTTTTGACTGATGATGAATTAAAACATTCAAAGCTTCTTTGTACTTCGTATATAATTTTACACGAATTTCATTTAAACTATGGAAATTAAAATATTTTGTTTTAAGTTTTATATTAACACTATAATTAAGGTTAACAAATTGGTAAGTATTTTCGAGGACCTCCTATCTAATGCCCGTCTTATCAAGTCAATAAGCAACAACTAAACTGTATTAAGTATTGAAAGGACATTAAAGTATTCGACACATGAGGTATAAGAGACAAACATTTATTCTTGTTACATAATTCTACAAAAGTTTTAAAAGTAATTAATTTGAACTAAATTAATAAATGAAAAATGCAATTTCTTTAAAAATATACTGAAATACATAAATTTATAAAATAAATTATGAATGTGAAATCTTTCACATGGAAAAAATAGACCAACATATAAAATTGTTATTTTTATTTGTTTTACATTTCCCTTTGTGTGGAGTTTTTCGAATTTCGGTATCAGTAACTTACTTGTTTGGATGGAAGTACATTTTTGAGCAAAAAGTAAGAAGGCAGATTTCATTTAATATCATCAAATATATAATGCTTTGTAAAGCAAAATAATTTGTCGAAATAAAATACTGCCGGATATAAAAGGATAAAAAGTAAACTAATCATAAATAATATAAACATCCACGGTACAGATTGTAGTTTACCATAGCTCACATTTTAACAGGAATTCGACAAATTTTGGGTATTTTNGATAACTCAAATATTAACAGGAATTCGACAAATTTTGGGTATTTTGGAGATTTTAATTTTTTTTGGGGATGAAAAATATTGAGAGATTGTATCCCTAAAAATATATAGTGCCTGCAAAAAGTAACAAATTTAAATTTTATGTTTTAAAATCGGTAAAATTGAAATTATAACATTAATTAAATATAAAATGCAAAAGATATGTAACACCTTAGGTTTTTTGTGCTTTGGAACAAGTGTTATTATTTTACCCATGTGTCCGAAAAACCTAACCTCAAAAAACCACTCATTTGCTTTTTTTTGGTTGTGTGATGTTTTTAAAAAGGCGTGGGTCTATTTTGGAACCTTATTAAAAAACTAAATAAAGAGAAGTCTGAAATTTCATTAAAGCAACTCTTACATAATACAATATGGCCGCCGCCTAAACAAAAGTCATGGAATATTTTAAAGTCTGCTCATACTTATAAAATTATCAGATACAGTTTTATAACTTGTACATATAAACTTACGTTATTTTGTACATTTCTGCTTGCTTGCTAAAGACCTATTCTACATGTTTGTGTGTGTAGTTACTCGCTCTCTCTCTCTCTTTCTTACTTTTTTCATCTTTCCTCATCCTCTCTCTACCTTGTTCATTATTTATTTTTTTTTAAAAATGTATTTTTTATTCAGAATGTTTTCGTAAAAAAATTGTCAGTGCCTTTTTTCCTTAGTTATATATGATCTATTATATTAAGTTCAGATTAAAAAAATAAAATTTTTAGTAAATTATGCACTTACATTGTTTATTGTACATCTGTACATGTTTTGTCATTTTCATTGTCTCTCAATTGTTATTTTTATTTTTGACTATATCATTTGATATAGTTTTATATGTTTTTAGTTTATATTTTGTAGGTTAAAGTTGAAATGGTTGTATTAAATTTAGTTATTCCCTTTCTACCTCCCCTATTTAAAGCAATGTTGAAATTTTTTTAATGGTTACTTTTTTTATGAATGTGTGTTGTTGTTTTTTTTGTAAATGCTTGTTCTTATTTCTTACAAAGGCATACGATTTTATTTCTTTTGGAAATATTGTCCGTCTTATTTAAATCCAAGGTTAATATAACTTATTCCTGTATATAGTATGACTTGATTCTTGTTATAATCATATGTCATCATATCAGAATCCCTGTTTGACTTGAACGTTTTTAACTATAATGTGCTTAGTTCCTATGTGAAGCAATTTGATATTATTTAAATAGAACTATTTACATATATTAATATAAATATTTTATTTTAATTTTATATTAAAATAATGTTTTTAATTAAATTTTCTCCTTACTTCCACTTTGTATAGTTTCCCCATTTGTTTTGTTTAATTTTTATGGTTAAACTAGTTTGTATCTCTGTTTTTGTGTTTCATTCTTTGAGCGTATGTGTAAATTAAGCAAAAAATAACTGGTTTTATATAATTGTAAATAAATAAATTTTAAAAATATATTTTTATCATTGATTAAAATTATAATATTTTATTGATAAAAATTGTGTTATTTATTGACTTTGATTTTAATTGATTTTTTTACAAATTTGCAAAAAAAAAATATGAAAAGAAAACCCAGGGCATAAAATTTAATATAATATGCACCTAGAAAGAGCGTAAAACATGTAAAAGAGAGCAACAGAGTGAGTGCTTTGGTTATATATATATAAATAAATATATATATATATATGTATATATATATAAAGATTCAATAAAGTTTTTTGTTAGATAACAAAAAAGAAAAAAACAACACGGGCCTCGGACTATATCTTCTCTATATTTTTATATAATAGAGGTAAGATATAGAAATCTTAGTTTAAAATATATCTATAGTTATTAACCGTTTTTTGTACCATAAACTATAAAAATATTTAACTTCATATAGTAAGAAAGATAAAAAGGGGGAAAATAAAATAATTGAAAAAATCTACAAAATATCGATATATTCTTAATTAAAATTTTTTTTAAAAATTCCAATAGATTTTAATGACCCTTCTGACGGCTTACATATACTTTTATATGGTATACACATACTTTTGTATCGAAGCTTTGTATATGTATATTTTAATATATTAAATGCGGCGTCATAAGTGACTGACTGTATCTGTATCTCATGATTGTTATAACAATTTGTTTTTGTTCACTTTCATATAATATATAAGACAAAAGTGAATGTTTGAGTAGGACTGATATAAAAATGAAAAATAGGTCTAAAATTGTTTGAAATTAATTTTATTTCAATATCTATTTGAATATTCATCCATATAATTATCTTGTTTACACATAGATAGTTGACAGTATATCGAGTTTTCTTCATATTTCTCTTAGCATATAAAACTAAATGTTACAACATACTTGTTGGTAAATTTATTATTTTAGGAAAGAGGAGGAGGGTATAGGCAACAAACTGTAGAATTGTGTGTAATATGTTCGATTACATTATTTTAAACGTCAAAATAAAATTTCCGCTATTATCAAAAAATTAAACTAGTCCTTAAATTGCTTTATTTTACATTTGCAAGAATTTTTCAATTTAATTTGTGTATGTATCCACTAAAATACGCCCATGACTTTTATTTTTTTGTTTCTTGTTCCACATCTGGTTTTTTATTCTTTGCAATGAAAAATATAACATATTAGGCAAAAATATTAATTTTAAGTTTTATGTTTATTTAACACTTATAATTAATTTAATTTAATATTGTATAAACCCATCAAAATGCTTTAATATAGGTAAATTTCTGTAAGATCTACAATTTATTGTCATTATTTGAAAATAAATACCTTAAATTTTTAATAAATGTTAAGATTTTATGCTCGTTGTGCCATTTTAAACATTGTCTTTAATAATTTTTTTACTTAACATATAAACCATGTAATATAAATTTCTAGAAAGTGGTCTTTGCTTACTACAATTTTAAGACAATATATATAATTAATCTTATAAAAATGATGGCCCAACTTTTCATGTTTTCTCTAAACTTAATAAAGAACTAAAACTTCAAGTGTTTGTTGTTTTTGTATAGTAATGGTTGTATGGCATCATCAAGCTTATTGTGCGTTTTTATAGGTTTTAATAAAGCCAAATCTTTAATTTGTTTGCAAAGTAAAACTGAATATGCTTTATATTTTTTAACAAAACAGTATCTAGGTTTCCGAAATGAAAACCTAAAATCATTAGTTTAATTTAAAAACCCCTATTTCTATCCATTTGAATCGGAAAAAATTTATACCGACCTGTTAAAATTGTTTTCATCATACTTTAACTAAAAAATTAAGTATTTACACCTATTTTATTTCCCGATTGTACAGTCTGAAATAAATCTATAACCCGAATAAGTTTTACGAACATNAAAATTTTAAAAAATTAAAATTATAACCTATTTTATTTCCCGATTGTACAGTCTGAAATAAATCTATAACCCGAATAAGTTTTACGAACATCAAAAGTCATGCTAGTAATATCTTTCGTTATTATATTTGTACTTTGCATAGTTGTTGTGTTCAGTTCTCTGTTTCACGTGTTAACGTGTGGTCGCGTTTTTGTTTCTGATTAACGTTATTTACAAAATACGTTTTTTCTAAATCGTTGGCATATAAGACACAAATTTTTATTAAAAAAATATAAACATTATAAAAAAATGAAAAATGTAAGTTTTTTATATTTTGATTTTGATTTTCTTATTTATCTCTTATTCTCTTTTTTATATCTCTCTCATTGATTTGGTTACTCTCTTTTATATGTTTCTAATGTTGTTCCAAGTTTAACATTAAACAGCCATTTTGTTTTACTTTTTTCAGAATTAAGTAAAATAATAATTCTTTATTTTGTTGCTTTCTGTCTATAATTTAATGTTTAAATTACATTAAATTTTACCATCAGGTTTCTTAAGTAAGCTATTTGTTTTTGCATTTCAAATGAAGCATAACGAATTAAAATGTTTGTTTTATATTTTTGTTGTTGAGTATAGTGACAAATACAAGACGGGCTACTTTAAAAGTTTTCGAGGTGGGCGGATCAACATATAGGTTGATATATGTATGAAAATCGGATATTAGTCGGGTTTATCAAAAAATATAGTTTTCACTCTATTACATGCTTTTAAATAATTTGTCAATAATATGCCGACGGCAATATGACAAAATCAAGGAAATTATTTTGTCAAGTAATCTGTATCAATATTTTGTTTGTATACATGAGTGTTGCAAACTTAAGATTTCACATTTTGTTATAACGTGTTTGGTATGAACTAAAAATATTTTGTACAAATACTTATAGCATATAATTTAATTTCTATTTTCAAAATAAATACGTATTTAGTTTAAATATAAACTGTATTTATAAGAGTATCGATGTTACTCTTATAATTGTGACACAATATAAGTACAAGCTATTAATTGGAATGATGTCAACGGAGTGCTTATTAAGTGCTCTTGTAATATTTGCTGTCTGAAGTAAAACACTGGACAGATGAATACAATTTTTATTAATATTTTACAAACTATTGCAAAAATAAATTATGTTATTTATTTAAATGTTTATGAATCTTCAGAACAAAACTTAAATGCATAAAAAGTATTTAATTTTTTTTTAAATTTTTTAAACATACAATTTCTTTTTCGCATTATGAAGTCAGCGTAAATATTAAACTCATACTCAATGACATTTAATAGACAAACAATTTTATCAGAACTTAAAAAGCATTAAACATTTTATGAAATCACCGTTATAGTTTAATTTTAATTTGTATCATTTAAGTCTTTTAATTTTATTTAAACGGTTTTTTTTACACAGTAAACAGGTTGAAAGCTAAAAACTGCNCTTTCAATTTTATTTAAACAGGGTTTTTTTATACAGTAAACAGGTTGAAAGCTAAAAACTGCGCCTTTCGTCTTATTCGTTAGCTGCACTGGGTTAATTTCTTGTCATTCACTGAATGTACCTCAAGTTCAGTGTATGACAAAAAACTTGCACAATAAAATGTATTCAAAACAAGTGTCGGTTATAAGCGAAGTAATTTTAAATGAACTAATTTATTATTTAAATGAAATTTAATATTTGATTTTAGATAATCTATTTAATGCAGACAAAAATAAAATAACAATTTAATACTCAAGATGATGGAGGTAAAGCAAAATACGCCAGTTGATCTAAATGATTTATTACCGTCTAGTAAAAAGAGTGGTACTGATGAAGTTGATGCCGTTATGACAGATTTAAAGGAAAATTCACACAATTTGGAGTGTGATTTAATTAAAACTAACGGTATATACATAATAGTAAAAACATTTCACAGCTATTTATACATATTATTTTTTT
>JXPX01218831.1:0-11929 GCA_001047195.1 Sarcophagidae sp. BV-2014
AGGAAAAATAAGAGACAAATATTGTTACAAACGATGTGTATATGAAACAAATATACACATCGTTTATTGTGATATTAGAATCGGTCGCGTGCACTTTAAAGGGAGGTAAAGCACGGCATGTCTTGTGTTTTAGAACACTAAATTAATTAATTTAGTAATTATGATAAAAATATTATTAAGTTACTGGAAACGTTACCTAATGGTCCTGAGATCGTTTATTAAAAAGCGTAAATATGGATGAAATGGGGATTAAATAAGATGAAATGGAGATTCATAAAAATTGCAAATCTCTACTTAAATATATTGAAGGTTATGCAAGTTTGTCAAGCGAGAAATATTCATTACTATCGATTACACTCGTTTTCAATAATAATAATTTTAATCATATGAATATTTCCCTAACTTCTACTGGACTATAGTGCGCTAATGGGTTTAGGTAAATTCATAATAACCTTGATTTTAAATAATGTCTAAAGAACTTTATGCGGACGCTAGAAACGAGAAGAATTAAGGGCTCTAATGTTTGAAGCCTGACTTTAAAAGATTGGGCTAATAAAATATTTCCTTGTTTTAATGACTTATTAGAGCTATGGAGAAAAGAATGCATATTGTCGTGGTATGCACGAGAAAACGAAAAATAATATTATTCTTGAAAGTCAGCTATTATTCAACTTTTGATTGCCAACAACATGTTAAGTAATGCTACACTAACGAGGAAAAAGTAATATTACTGGAACTGGTTGAATAAATTAAGCAATTAATAAAGCCAACAAATGCGCATCGCTATTTAAAGTTTAAATAAAAAATTCTTACCTCTATGTGCTCTTTTCGCAACAACCACGGGCGATGTGCTAAAATTTTATTGATTTCGTATATGGCACGCAATTTAGGTGGTATAAAATCTAAACCATTTAACCATTCTGGCGAACCGCCTTGATTAATAAACTCCTTTTCATACATCTTCACCAAGTATGGACACTGATGACGGGCAGCAGCCTAAAATGAAAATAAAAGAGATAAGAAAAAATTAAATAATTATTTTTTTTTGTTAAATTGTACTTGTATAACTATTCTAATTTCGCATTGTTATTTATGTGTTAAACCTTCATAACAAATAATCATCATCGTTTAGGAATGCAAATGACCTATAGATAATAATGTTGGTGCGAGTATGACGGCCGGACGGACTACTCGTGGTATCATACCACAAGTTGTAAACATAAAATGATGCCAAGTTTTAATTTTAAATTTTGTATTTTATTTATTTGTTGTAAGCAAATAAACAAAAGACTACGATATTTGACTCATTTGCGCAATTAAATAATGCGTAAATTACAAGATAATTTATGAGCATAAAAAGAACGAATACACTTGAGTCAAAGAAAATGTGGACGATTATTGCGGTTGATCATGATTTCAGCTTTATACTACGAGATGGTAATAAACATGAAAATAAATTAAATGTATTTATCAAAACAAAAAAAAACAAAAACATACGCATACAAACTTAAATATGTAAGTGTATATTCCCGGAGAAAAATAGAAAATTAAATTGAATGAAACATATCAAAAAATTGACAAATGTTCAATAGTGTCATCTTTAATTAAATCCATCGGCATATTTTATAGACTTTGAGCATGTTAAAGCTTCAGTAAATTTCTTTATTACGCCTTTGCACCATGTTATAACTGAAAATTTATATAATTTGTGTTACGTTTTATTTCTCATTTTAATTAACATTTTTCTGTGAGTGTGGTTTGTCTGTATTAATGAGTACGTACTATAAAGAATAGTTCTTATTATATTTCTGTGATTTATGTTTTTCATGGTAATTTTTATATTTCGAAGAGTGTTTTATTTTCTTGGAAACGTAAAAAGCGCAGATATAAGTGTCATTTCCTTGGGCAATAAAGGACAACTTTTGAAAACAGGTAAAGATTTTTACCCGTATTTAATAACAGAAAAAAGAGGTGTCTATGTTTAATCCCATATTTCCCAATCAATTTTAAAATTTTGTCTCAATCTGTGCCGCTTGGTTTAGACAATTTATTATTTTGACGATTAATTTAATTAAAATTTACAAAAAAGCAGATTTGACGATATGAAAAACTAAGCTTTTTTGTTAACACCATTAAAAAGCGATTATTGATAATAAAGTAGAAATTAACAGCCGAGATTTATAGGTTTGGCACTCAATGCATCAATGGGTATTAGAGGAACATAGAGGATTATATATAAATATATATATATATATATGTTTTTAAGATCACACTATTATGATGTNGGATTATATATATATATATATATATATGTTTAAGATCACACTTTTATGATGTATCATAATAAAATATAATAAAAAGTGCTTCATATTCGAATTACACAAATGTAATTTCATGAGCAATCGATTAGCAAAATTATCGTCTTCTCTAGAATACATTTTCTTATTTAAAGTTTTTTTTGTTTTGTTTTGTTAAGTTAATTTGTGAGAGACATTAAAGTGAGCATTATTTTACTTGTTCTACGAATCGGTATCCAATGCGCGTAGTCCAAGAAATATCAAAATTTTACCTATAAGCACTTATCGGTTTATATATATACATAAAAATTACATATTGAATTTTATAGGTCAAACAAGTTAAGAATTTTATTCAGATCGCAGATTCTACTTAAGACTCAAATATAATATAAATTATTAATGTAGAATGATACAAATTAGTTAATATATCGATTAATATCAATTAAAACAATTTAACCCGATGTATAAATATAAACAATTTTAAAAATAAAGTACACTTTTCAAAATAAAGGATATCAGGCATGTGAAAGAAAACGTATTTGAAGATAGATCGAACAAAGTTTTGAGACCACCAATCGATTCTTTTTTTTATTTGTATGATATCGATTTTAACTTTTCTCTGTTCGATTCTTTCTTTTTAAGAAGTCTTTTAATTGAAGTCGGTGACAATTTTTGAAACTAATTATTGTATACAATATACATGTTGATATTTTTATAAAGTAAGATATTGCTGAAAATTGTATGCAGCGTAAGTAAAATATGTTTGATATAAAATAAATGGATTTTGGATAAAAATTTTTGCAATGGCAAGTTTTAGAAATTGTTTGTATACAGACGGATAGACAAATATAGTTGGATTCGCATTAAACAAATCAACTGCGATTCAAAGATTTGTCCCCGGTAAATATTTTGAAAACACTATTTTTGGTAAAGGGTATTATATAAAATAAAATACCAGCCTTCATAACACTGTATATTATTATTTAAGCCATGACAATAAACCACATACGGAAACCACAACGCGATGAAAAATCTAAATGACCCGTATCTACGAGTTTTCAAAAAGTGGTGCACTTTTTAATTTTATTTATTTTGTGCCTCGGTGTAAATTTTGCAAAAAGGTTATCATTTCTTCAGGCACATAAAAAAACTTTATCTTCAAAATCAAAATTAAAAATAAAATACGAATAAAATAAAAAATAATAACCAATCTTTAGGGCTTTTATGTTCTAAATCAGTGGCATTAGTGTTCTCTTTCCTGTTTAATTTTATACGTAATGTATGATGCTTAGTGTCGAATTGTTACTAGGTTTTGTGTCGATGATAGTATAACACTGATCAACACACAGCCAAATTAATAGCAATTTTCGCTGTTCATGTTCATGGGAATGAAACCAATTGCTTCCCTATTTTCACTATTCAGGTTCGTAGGTAGCAAATCATTCAAAATTTATAATTGTACCTAAGATCTGCGTAACACTGTGTAATTAAAAGGCCATAGTATTAACACATAGAACGACACTTAAGTGAAAAAGTAAATTTCAACCGCTCTAAGTCTCCCTGGACCATTCCACATATAATCAAAAACAAAATATAACAAAATTATAATGAATTTATAGGTAGCAGCAAACCGTTCAAAACTAAAGAATACAATCAACCACAACAATGATTTTAAACCAACGATAGTGTTAATTGTAAGAAAGACACTTAAGTGAAAATAATTTAACCACACTAAAACCGCCTGGACCCTGCCACCTGCTATAAACAAAACAAATAAAAATTCACAACTTGCGGCTTTAATAAATTCTATCGCTGTATTTCGGCATACTGCGCTGTCTAAACATAGAAAAATTGCAAGCGGAAAAATAATTTATCTAAGCTAATGAAAAATGCAAAAAATGAGTTAAAGTTCCATTTATTAGAGAATAAATACAAAATTACAAGTTGGGCGAAAAATATATATATACTGCTTTTTAATTTACTAGATCTATTAAAATTAAATAAATTTGATTCAATGATAAAAATTTAACTCAATTAAACTACAAATTTACCTGATGTACATTTAAACATATTTGTTTTTTTTTTTTAAATCTACACTACGAAATTAGAAATTTACTTTAAAATTTTAATTCACATTAGCCTTTATTGTGTGACACAAGCACAAGTGTAATCTTAAACAATTGTGAGTAGTAACTTGGCAAAAAATGAAAAAGTTTACAAAGTAAGAATGTCAAAATCGTTTGAGAATACCTTCGTACTCCTGCACATAAATGGTGCTATTGTAAATTTTTGAAAAATTTACCTTGTGTAAAGAACAAAATTTGTATTAAATTTACACAAAGTAAAAAAAACAAAACAGTGAATGGGAACAATGATAAGGGTTAAAGATTCGTCATAATGCATGGTAATTTAGATTGAAATTAATTATTTACATAATGTAAATTTAAAATTTACCTCAAGCTGTACTAGAAAATGAGTAGTAAATTAAAAATTTACAAAAGGCAATTAAACAATTACAATTATAGAAAATTCTAGACTATTATTTTTCTATAAGCAGCTGTGGAAATTTGATTTGGAACTCTGAATTCCATAGAAGGTGGTTTAGGTGTTGGCAGGGTGGACAGCAGAATACGATGATAATTTTTGATAATTGTTGCAGCCACATCGGTGGTACTGTAATTGGGCGGTATATCTTTATTTATTTTATATTGCTGTATTAGTTTATGTGTCGGATTCAAGATACGATTTTCCGGCAATTGTGATAACTTCCACGCCACATAGGACATAATTTCAGCCTGTTCAGTATCTATTAGGAATATAGTATTCGGACTATATTTCAGTAGTTGTGGTATAAGATTTTTCATTATGTTTGTATTTTGCTCGAGTGAATCACGAAGAGTTTTTGTATGTACTTGAAGTTGAATATCTTTGGTTAAAATGATTAGATCGGAATTTTTAGTTTCATGGAAATTCTTTGTCGCTTTTATGTGCGGATTGTCATGGATGGAGTACTGTTTCTTGTAATTTTCCTGCTCCAGTTGACAATCCATTATACAAATGTGGGTGCACAGTTCACGATTTAAACAATTCAATGCCATTGGTAGGGATGACTGTTCGGAGCCCACAATGGTAATTTTTTTATTGATTGGAGCCTTTAAATACTGTTCATATCGTCCGAAATTCGAGGTTATTGAATTTTTAACATTCTTGCAGGGATTCTTTAGATTTATATTTTTCTGCTGGGGAATTCTTATCAACGCGTTCAACAATTGTTGTTGTGTCGTATTGTATAAAGTTGAAGATAATTTACGAAACATGATGAAATTTTTTCCTTTCTTTTAAATAACTAGTTCTTCGCAAAATAAAATTTCTCTAAATATTTTTCAATAACTATGAAAATATTTTCACTTTGATTGATGTCTAACAATTTTCGATATTAAACAGAGTTGATAAATTTGTAAAACATAAGTAATAACAAATATTGAATTATCAATAAACAAACCAAATATATAAACACTGAGAAAAAATATAATTATCGAATATGAATTTATCTGGCATAATAAAAATAAAAAAAATTGTATCGTTTAAAAAATAAATAAGTCTTTTTTACTTGTAATTATTGTAAAATGTTTTTTTTTGTTTGTTAAAAAATTTCGTAAAATTGGCCAACTTGTCTATAAGTCAACCATATTGTCGCCCCCAATTTATAACATGAATAACAATGCTTTTTATGTTTTTCTTTGTAATTATTACATTAAGCAATTCAAAATATTATGCACATTATTATAGACTGTGTTCTTTATATTACCTTTTTAATGAGGAGTGTCAATGTGTTTAATGAAACATAAATTTACGCAAAATATGTTTAATATATAAACTAGGATGGGCCGACACAGAGCAAAAAATGATAAATTGGGTAGTAGTGAAATTCAATATCCTTCAGCAATTTGTACATAAAATAAAAAAACACACAAAAAAAAATTAAGAGAAACGAACTTAGCTTGATTCTGAACGTTTTTTATGTTAATATTTGTAGTTGGGAATTTTTTTGAAAGACGGCTTTTAACACTATATAAATTTGATTTTTAATTCCAATGCGAAATGTTCTTTATTTTTTTATTTTGTCAAAAGAATAGAGAAATACCATGTATATTATTGATCTACATTGATTATTAAATTTGCCATGTATATTATTGACCTACATTGATTATTAAATTTGTAAATATTTAGAAATCAAATGAAAATTTTTTAAATACTAGCGAAACGATGTATGCAAATCGTAGTGGAGAAAAGAAAAATAAAAAGAATTTAATTCGAAATCACAACATTTTTGATTTTGCATTTTCCCCAAAAATAAACAAAACCGATGGATTGGCAACATGCAAACGAACTACATTAAATTAACCGCGTGATATCCTGGCATTCTCTTAATTTATTCCATCAATTCCTAGCTGCAAGGTCGTTAGAAATCGGTATATGGTATCAATAGTCGCCGCTGAAGCTAGACGAGCAGGGAACTAAAGTCATTTTAATTCAAATGGCAAAACAGATGAATTTAAATCAACATTGTGCATTTTTCGATTCGCGCTGTAATTAAACAAGACCGATGGTTTGCGAACAGACTACACAAAACAATCCAGTCTGGATACTGTACTTTTATTTCACATTCGAGTTTAAGATTTGAAGAGTTAAGTATTTTCGTTGATTGCGAGTTGCAAAATAAATATATAGAATTACCAAAAAATGTCGAAAAAATACCGAAAATGCAACCATATCAATTCCGAAGTATACATTTCAACAAATCAAAATATATTTCTAAACACAAATAGAGGTTTCACCTACTAATACATTATTGAACAATACAGAGACCAAGACTGTTTAGGAGAAAAAGCTTAATTTTAAGGAAATTTTCAGAAACAAAATCAGTTTACGCTGTTTACGCAGTGCAGAGGACATCCATTTCAAACGCAGTAAAACTTATTTTTATATATAAGATTATTTTTCAATGATCATGCCCATGATTAGAAAACTCAAAGGAAAAATAATTAATATGTTCTCAAAAAGAAATTTTTTGGCAAATAAATTTTAATATATTACAGAGTTTTGAGTCGCAATTTATTAAAAACAAAACTGCTATGGACGAGGAAACACTTGACTGAATTGCAGCAGAAATTTATACAAGCCTTACGAAAAGACCAAAAAACGATTAGATGCAATTTAAAAAAAAAATATATTGTANGAAAAGACCAAAAAACGATAGATGCAATTTAAAAAAAAAATATATTGTACTCTTACAATGTTTTTAAGTGACAAATGAAAATAAATAAATTACAAGATGCCGATAAAACTATTATTGGTCACATTGACATAAATAATATACTAGAATTAGCCACCCTAAATTTTAACCATCTGCACTAAAAAATTTATTTTTAAGTTTAATATATCATACATTTCACAGCACCCCNACAAGATGCCGATAAAACTATTATTGGTCAAACTTGACATAAATAATAGACTAGAATTAGCCACCCAAAATTTTAACCATCTACACTAAAAAATTTATTTTTTAGTTTAATATATCATACATTTCACAGCACCCCACTTCGGTGTTCCAATAGTAATTCACACACCGTAGTAAATAATTGCTAGGGCTACGACAAGATTTAATGATATCAGATGTCTGCTCTTACACTTATAACCCTAAACTATTACAGCCTTATCCCTTAAGTCCTTAAATTAAGGTCCGTTATCGGTCTCCCATTTTCATCTCTTATTTGTTTTCTTTGAAAAGCAACACATAAATTAATAGGACTAAAAATTTCCTGACCGTTGTTTCATTAAATAACATTAATTTTTTGTTTTTATTTAAAGAAAAGATGCTGCAGAGTAACAACAAGTGGCTGTCGAGGAATATGGTAATCGTAATCTATTAATTGCCACGTGCAAAACATATTTTAAACGGTTTTAACATAAGACATGAAGAACGTGAACACAAAGTTCGAAAACGCCGAATAGTAAACAATGTTTAAAAATAATAAGACGATGGAATTTCAGTTCGAATTTATTATCAAAACCCTGAATAGAAAAAAATCAAGGGACAATCTGGATCAACCCTCAATTTCGGCTGAAAACTTAGAGGAAGACAATATTGTTTGTCAGAAAAATGTAGTGTACCACAAGCTCCGAAAACTTAGTGCGATTTCCTTACTAACAACAATTATAAATATTGATCGAAAAACTGCCATAATCGCCTTCAATCCTCTCTAAGGAAATTTTGCAATATGACAATATGAGATGGGAAAATGTTTAGCCAGCACTGGCCACAACTTTGCAGAAATGTATTTAACTTGTCCATAATAAATCAGTGTTTTAATTTTGCAACAAATTAATTTGCTGCATCTGGTTCCTTTACATCATACAACACTGCAACCATTTGAGTAAGAGTAAGTATCTCTTAAGTGAAAGTTTATCCAGAAGTATATTGAAGGAGTTGCTTTGTATAAAATAATAAACTAGAATTATTTTTGGGGTTTTCCAACTTCATTATCAATCAATTAACATTGTTAACAATTTTTCCCTTCTTATCCAGGGCATGGTCATTAAGAAATAATTATGTTTTTTTTCAATAATTGTTTATTTAATTAAATTGAACTATTTTTGGTATTTATTTACTTACATCACTTATACTAAAACTATTATAAGCACAAGCTAACAATCATAATTTGTATATTCAATGTCTCATAATCGAGCTCTAAAAAATAAATATATATCACTAGGTTTAGCAATGAAACTTAGTTTAAGTATAATTAGTTTAATTAAAATTATTATATATAAAATATGAAACATATCCTTTATGTACTTTATTAAATTATGGAATTTTTTATTTAACTCAATTTGAATTCATAGAAAATATAATTTTTTCTTAAATATAAAACGAAATTTTTAAAATTTGATTTTATTACAATTTATATTGTCTCCAAATAACTTAAGCTTTTAAAACAATAAATCTTTTTTATTCATGGGAGATGTATAAAATAAAAGATTTTAATTATTTTTAGATTACTTTAAAAAAATAATTATATCAAACATGTTTTTATTCACTTTATAAATTGAATTAAACACAATTTCAAGTTACTTTTAGTATATAATTTTTTCCAAAAATAATATAATTATTTCAAATAAGTTTAAGTTTTAAACAAAAACTTTTAATTCATTTCTGCGAATGCATTGTATAATAAATAATTAAATAGCAGACCGTTTTTAAATTTAGTTGATGGATTAGAATTTTTACAATAAGTCAGATAGTTTAGTTAAAAGTGGTCATAGTTCAAGGTTCCCCTTGAAAGCCATATTTAAGAGATTTTCTATTTTCAGGGACACCTTTTCATTATAAGTTTGTTATAAACTTGAAACCACACTTATATTTGGTATTTTTAATTATTATTTTTTATTAATTACCTCTTAAATTCACCTAAAAATATAAATTACTGTGTCATAAGCTTATAAAGCAATGAGCTGAAAAGAACATGACTGGTTGAGTGCGAATTTTATTTGTTTTTGTCTTGGACAAAAGTCCAAGAAAAAGTGTAATATATTGTCGAAAAATATCGTGATTCCATTTAACAAACGTAATTTATTTTTTTTCAATTTGTAGCCATGCTGTCTCAGTTTTTCATTACAAAAAAAAGAAAATTTAATGGGAAACTCTTTGCCAAGACATTTAAATGAAATATAAAAAAATCAGCCGTAAAGAAATAAAATTCTGTGACACAGTTCAAAAGTAATTCGTATTTGTAAAAATATATAAAAAACCCACATAAACCAGATGCAGATGTTTAAAAACTAAATACAAAAATAGAATCGCAAAAAAAAAGAAATCATACGAACAACAATGTATCACAAACACGTATAGAAATTACACTCAAAGAAAAAATATCACATTGAGTAATTTTGAGGGCATAACTATTATGAATGCATATAAGGCATTGTGCAGTGATTAATTTTGTTAGGAAATTTCTTGTGAGCCAAGAAACAGTCTAAATAAATTAGTTTCGATTTAAAAGATGATTAATAATGGTTTAGTATTTCATTGCATTTTAAATAGAAATACAACTACAACAAAAAAAACAGTTGCGGTGAATATAAAAGGAACAGTAAAATAAGGCGAAATGTACACTTTATTAGGTTTGAAAGCTTGTGAAATTGTTTTGAACATAAGATTGAGGTGAATTTAAAGTTGCGGTGAATTAAAAAGTACCAAAAAACAACTGTCGAAATGCACACTTCATATAGTTCAAAAGCTTGAAAAATTGCTTTTAAAATTAAGTTAATTAAGAAAAACAAAAAACTAAATTAAAAAATTATATACAATAAAGAATTTAAACAAGATATTTATTATTAATTTTTGTAATGAAACCAAAAAATATTATATATTTTGATCATCATTTGAATTCGTGTTTCCCATTTCTTTTTTTTAACAAATTTTGTTTAGTTTGAAATTGTTTTAAAACTTAAGTTAATTTAAAAAAATCAAGAAACTCAATTTTAAAATTATACACAATAAAGAATTTTTTATTATTAATTTTTGTAACTTAAACAGAAAATCAAATATATTTTGATCGTCATTTGAATTCATATTCCCATTTCTTTTTTTTAACAAATTTTGCTTAATTCTTTAAACAATTTATTTTAATATATTTCGATCACCATTTGAATTCGTATTTTCCATTTTATTTAAAACAAATTTTATTTATTTTTCAAATGCTTTAATTTTTTAAAGTTAATTAAAAAAACAAGACTCTAAATTTTAAAATAATATAAAATAATCAATTATTTTATTATTAATTTTTGTAACTGAAACAAAAAAAATTTTTAATAAATTTTGTTGACTTAAAATAAATTTGTAATTTAATTGAAAACTTATATAAAATGTAGAATTTTTTATTATTAATTTTTGTAACTTAAACAAAAAAAGCAAAAATGTTTCGATTGTCATTTGAATTCGCATTTCCCANAAAAAAGCAAAAATGTTTCGATTGTCATTTGAATTCGCATTTCCCACTTCTTTTGTTTTAATAAAATTAACTTAATTTCTTTAAACAATTTTTCAAATATATTTCGAACTCCATTTAATTTCGTATTTCCATTTTTTCAAAACAAATTTTGTTTAATTTTGTTAACAACACTTTTTTCTTAGAGTGTTTCTTATATAGAAAACCTTAGGAAAAACAAAAGTGTTCGACGTTGAAGTACTAGCAGCCATTATCGTTATACTAATTCTAATAAAACCCCTTAATTATTCTGAAAACAAAAACAAGTCATTGAACTGCAACATTGTTTAAATTACAAAATATTTTTATATTTTAATTAAGCGATTTTTCTATTATTATAGTTCTTACCTAACTATATATTTATTTGCTTGAATTTAAATAAAGACTACATTTTTGCAAATAGAAATTGAAGCACAAACAACTGCAGTGGATATTGAAGGAAACCTATTTTATACACTAGATTAAGTCGATAGTTGCCAATTAAACGATTTGAATTGAGATTCGAAACTAGAACTTGATTTGAGCAGTGTAAATCTGACAATATTAAAAATTTTTAGTTGAAACACAAAAATAGGAAATTTT
>JXPX01221673.1:0-10310 GCA_001047195.1 Sarcophagidae sp. BV-2014
AGTAACTTGAAATAGGTTACGTTATAATCCTAGAAATACAAGTTTTAAATGAACGATTTGATAAACCATTTGAATTGTAATAACTATTGAATTCGAATATGTGTTGTCAATTAACAATCAATTTAAAGAACATTTGTTATATTATTTTAATAAATTATACATTTATTTATATATCTGTATAAAAAACACATATGGTTTAATTGTTATGGGAAATTAAAAGTATTAAATCCAACTAAATAATAAAATGTTTTTTATTAAATATACAAAACGGCAACTTAAATTTAAGCTTTTCAAAATCGACATAAAAATTATTAAATAAATTTTACAAAGATATATGATGATTATTCATAAATGATCTCTTTTTCTATAAAGTGCGGTGCTTAATTCTATAATTTTATATTATTAATCACTGTCTTCTTCTAAATTTGGATAGCAAATGCCACAATGTTCATTAATATAACGACCAGGAACACATGGTTCATGGTACGAATGGCCACATTGAAAAGCTATTACATCATTGCGGGCCATCGAGTCTTTAAGAAGAATGCTACGACGACATTTTCTACAGACATTATCATAACTAATACATAAAGCACGATTTTGTTGACGTACTACTTCCGCGTGCGTTTGGAAATAATCAATAAGTTGAATTTTGTTGCAATCGTGTTGAATATCCACCTAAAGATAAGGCAACGTAAGTTTATTTGATTTATTATTAAAAATATAACAATGCATTTTGTACCTGTAAACGATAATCCCATAACATTTTGACTACTGATTTTCTTAAGCCAGGAATTTTCTGTCCCAATTTTATTTTATTCACCAAACCCTCGGGATTTATATAGCCTTTTTAAAAGAAAATACATTAAAAAAATTATTCAATGTTATTATAGCCATAAACTCTTTTTAGAAATAAACACATATAAATAGTAACAACTTACCGACTATACCGTCTAAAAGTGTTGTTAAAATTTCAGGATTTTTTACAGACTCGTCAATAAGCACATTCCACAGATCAGAATCATCATGATCTTTACAAAATTCAATCGCCATTTCAATGTCCTTAATCTGAAATTTAGATTTTAAAATGTATTTATAGAAACTAATTTCAAAATAAATTAATTTTACAATATTGAATAAATTATTCTACAATTACCTCATGTACAATAATATTTAAAGCTTCCACAACATTACCCATCTGTCCTAGTAAATACACCATCTCTGGATAAAAGGATTTGCTTTTGCAAATATTTAATGCTTCTTGTATGTTATAATGTTTTGAACGTCTTAAAAATGGCAACAGTTTTTCGCGATTATACTCAGCATATAAATTAACTAATTTCCAATGGAATGTACCCCGACTATCCACCTTATCCAATTCATCTAAATACTATTAAAAAAGTAATACAATTAAATAGTTAAGACAAATTTTACATTTGTAAAAATAAATACTAGCACTAGACTATATTTGTTTCTTCTGTGATTCTATGTCACTAGACTAATTACTTCGTAAACAAATTTTAAACTTATATAATTCAAATAATTACCATATATAAATGCTCTGGATTATTTTCCAATTGTTGTACAATAATTTCTGGAGGTATTTTACGTTTATCTAATAATATTTGAAATGCACGTTCCTTATCTAGCTGTATAAGAGGCATTATCATTTTATGTATAACACTATACAAATCATAACGCCGGATCAAATCGAAAACATCTTTATTTTCTAACTTTAAATACATTCGTAAAGCACTTTCATATTCTTTTTGGTAGGAATACAGCAATGCCAATGATTCCAGTAATTCATTGGCAAATTGTTTACGAAAATTATCATGTATAGCATTAATAACGGCCGAACAATCATATAAATTTGAAGGCCATTCCTTGATTAAATTTAAAAAACCCTTAACATCGAATTTTAAATATTCATATAAAACCATCTCATACACATGTGGATCTAATTTGCAATCATCAGAGGTGGGTAGATAAGCACTGACCGATCTTAGTTGATTGTATTTGACAAATTTAAAAACTTCCTCTTCCCATAAAGATTTGTTGCTGCCCAAAACACGTAGGCATAATTTACCTGCTGCATCATAGTCTTTTTTAGTTAATAAATAATTTATATAGAGACTGGAATAAAGAATATTAAAACTTATGAGGTGAAATTTTACCGAAAAAACTTACCGTGCTACAGATAAAACATTACCGCCATGCAAGGACATAATTTCCATTGCTTCTTCATATTTTCTAAATTCAGAAGACAAATATTACTCTTAATATATAATCATAATTTAGATAAGTTGAAAATTTTAAAATGTTTGAGTTTCATCACAGTATTTTGCATTTTTTTCTTATATAGTACATCTAATACTTAACAATGCTTTAATACTTAACACAATTTTTTAAATGATAATCGGAAATGTCATATTCTGTTTATTCATCTTAAAAACTGTATATTTGTAGATTAATTTTTCACAACGACTGTGAAATTAACAATAAAACAGTTATCAATACTTTTTTTAGTATAAAAACTTAATGATAAAATAAACTGTTAGCATTCGCTAGTTATTTATATACGAAATATATCACTATATGTTTTTAGCGTTTATTTTATATCTCGTCTATGAAATCAACTGTCAGAACGTTATATATAGAAGTATAAAAACATCAGCTGCAATATCTTACTTTTAAAAATCACCGAAAGATGTCTCACTATGAAGCAGTGAAATACGACATGTGCGACAAATCAGCTGACCGTTCACAAATTTGTTTACAGTAATAAAACTGTTTTATTAAAATTAGTGGTATATTCAATAACGATTTTAAAGAACTAGAACTATATGTAATATAAAAATGCGCACTTAAATCATTTTTTAAATAATAAAATTAAAGAAAATCAAATCACACTTAATAAAAATGACAAATAAAAAGGTGGTGGATTTTTCATCAATAAAAGTATAAAGGAGCGAACTTCAAGTGCAACATACATAAAATCATGAGACGCATGAATAATTTATTAACTTTATTTACGGCTATGATAGCCTTTTCTTTTGGGTTTTTCATAACCACATTGCTGACCACAGTAGATAAATGTCCTACACAAAAAAGCGGTGTACATAAATTAGAACCACACCCGGAATTATTTTTAATGGTACTTATATTAAGTGCACCACGTTATGAAGAAAAGCGCAATGCTATACGTAGTACTTGGGCAAATTTAGGTAAGCCATTAAATTTGCCTTACTATCCAGAAGAATTTGTCTATTTACCGCATTATGGAGCCAGAGGACACCTTGAAGTCGAGGGAACAGCAGAGCAAGCCAATCGTTTACGTATATTTATAGATTGGAAAGAAGAAAAAAATCATTTCAAATCACACGACTCGAAACGTAATATAAAAATTAAACATTTCTTTGGTATTGGCACAGAAGGATTGGAACCTAATCTAAGATATCAGTTAGAAAAAGAACAAAAGCAACATTTAGATTTGCTTTTTTTACCTCGACTAACGGATACATATGCAAATTTAACAGAGAAATTGTTGCACTCCTTAGATGCATTGACGCACCATTATGATTTTAGTTATTTACTGAAGGTTGATGATGATACTTATGTAAAATTAGACTATTTACTAAATGAATTAGTATCGTATGATCGTAAATTAATTCGTAAATCGCACGAATATAAAGGTCAGCCTTTACCTGCTCTCTATTGGGGTTATTTTAACGGCAAAGCTAACATTAAGACGAAAGGTCAGTGGAGTGAGCCCAACTATTATCTGTCATATCGTTATAATACTTATGCTTTGGGTGGCGGTTATGTGTTATCTCGTAAATTGTGTGAATATGTAGCAAATAATTCACATCATCTTTCTACCTATGTTAGCGAAGACATTTCAATGGGTACTTGGTTGGCGCCATTTCGACATGTTTATAGACGACACGATCCTCGTTTCGATACTGCATATATGGCTAGAAAATGTAGGAAGTATCACTTAGTCTTACATAAACGCAATGAAACCTTAATGAAAGATTTATTTAAGGGTAAACTTTGCTCATTTGAAGTTGCAAACGAGCAAAAGTTACAGAGACCTTCCGAATATTATTATGATTGGCGAAAGACTGCTGATAAATGTTGTGATAATTTAGTAGTCTAATATGAACTTATAAAACTATGAAGGCTACAGTGAGTTTATTTTTGAAAAATTCCTTACAAATATAAAATGTAATAATCCAAACCAAAGCTCAATAAGCAACAAGTAAAATTATTAAATGATTTGTTTAAAGAATACATTTCAAAACAATAAAACTTTCTTCAAAAAGTTTACAATATATTAAAATCTTAATTAGAACTTAATTTAGATGGTAACAAGGAAAACAAAATGAATCCTTATATAATTATAATTATATAATTATTGCTAAATATGTTATAAGCAATACAAAATTATATAATATCTAGTTAGTAAATTTTTAAACAAGATAAAATTCTTTTTGTATAATTTATACAAAAGTAAATTGTGACCAAAGAAATATTCCTAACATGACTGCTGGAATAACAAGTATCGAATTCGAGCTAAAAAAAACTTTGCGACTGATTTTATTGACCATAAAATAATTTTTCTGCAGTTTGATGTTATTTACTATATATTCAATAAATTCATTCTAAAACGTATTGCAATTCATTTAAAAAATGTACTTCAACCAATAAATGCGTACCTATTGTCTAGGCATCGAGATAAGGAATTTAGAAGTAATAATGGCTCAAAAAATACTAAAAGGTTCCGAACAAACAAACAAAAAAAATTGTTCATTACATTATAACGAGTTGAAAGTAATAGTCATAGTAATTAATTGTAAAAAGTTTTTATCGCATAAAATAATCGGTTAGCAGAAAANTTGTAAAAAGAATTTATCGCATAAAATAATCGGTTAGCAGAAAATATACAGTTTATCCCATGTTCAGAACTTGAAGGATAATGTAATATCACATTGGAAAATAAATATTTTTTTTTCGTTTTTTATAATTACATTAAAAATCAAATGATTTAACATTAAATTTTTGTAAAAACAAATATGTAGTTCAATGTTTTCATGCATTATGCAAAATGTATTAAAAATTGTAATTAAATTTTTACAATTGAAATTGAAAGATTATTTCTATAAAAATAATGGACTTATAACATAAAAAGTTTGTTTAAATTAAAAAAAAACTTTCACTTACCTATGATCAATTAACCACTGAACACGATCTTCCGTATCAAATAAAGTTGCAACAACAATATCTTTTGGTGCAATGATATAATAACGATTCTCTTCGTGCAAACAACCCAATATATAGTCATTTACTGAATATTCTTGGTAACTGTAATTGAAATTATTATTTATTATTATTTAAAAAACTATTATGAATTTAAAAATAACTTACCCCCTTAAAGATAGGCTATCAGTACAAACTTCTTCACTGCTATTCAATTTGTATTCCAACACGGATAATACAGGACGCAAAGCTTTGCGTTCGGAATCTTTTTCTTTGGGATATCCGAGAACAACTAATTGGTTAGAAGTTAAAGCAACCAAACCACTTATGTAAAATGTTGTTTGAAAAGTTGAAACTAATATGTAAGAAAATTATGTTTAATAATTCAATATTATTCGCGGATACTAAAATACTTACTGGGATCTACTATAAAACCTGGTAACGCTCTTAAGGTGGCTTCAACAGAATTTCGTTTACGTATAACACATATGCGTATAGTATCCACCCAACCAATTAGTAATGTATTTGAATTTGCCCAGCGAAAATTACAACGAAAATTTTCCAATCTTGAACTGTCATTGAAAAAAAAAATGAAATGATGCTATCCAAGAATTTTTTATGTGGATTTACTTAGCCGGCTCTTCCCATTTCATTAAGCCTAAGGAACATTTTTCATTCAAATCATATACTCGAACTCCTAAACAACTAGCCCATGCCACAAATGAACCATTCCAACATACAGATATAACATGACCCTCAGCAATGGAAAGAACATTAGGTTTAAGTTTTTTTAAAAAGTTTTTTTCGTATAAAGTTAATTTATCATCACCTTGGAAAGAAAACAAATGTATAAAATATAAGAATTATCAACATCTTGTAATTAATAGAAAATAAAAAATTAGAAAAAAATTCAAAATGGAAGGATTTATTTTAATTTGCAATTTTAATTAATTTTTAGCTCACCGACAATAAATCGTTTTCCTTCATTGACTTTAGGATCTGGATCCAATACAACTGATCTAATAGAATGACCAAAGCTTATAGTTTGGTTGTTTTCATCGCTAAACAAACCGATAATGTGAACTTTACCATCGTCTGAACATGTTACAACAAATTCACCTTTGGTGTCAATATCTACCTCGTTCACTGCAACCGTATGAGCAAAGTCTTGCTGACCATAGCTTAGATTAGAATTAACTGTATTACCTTGATGATCCAAGAGGTAGACACGGCCCAAAAACGTTCCAAATATAAGAAACTTCAAACAACAATATTGACTAATGTCTAAACTCATTTTTTATTATACAAACCTTAGAATGAACTGCACATGCTGTAACCACATCCTTATTAAGAATGTCTTTTAAATCGTGGGCTATGCGTTGATATTTAAATTTAGGTTCAATTTCTTCTTCAGTACTCTCTTCAGTATCCTAATTTATTATATATGATATATGAAATTATTGTCAAACTTAATCATATTTTAATAACTTACACTGTTAAGTATTTCATTTTCTGCCATAGTTTAAATAATACTTTTTACAAATTCTTTGTTTTCATCCGATTAAAAATCTAACAACTGTAAATTATGTTTTTGTTTTGGGATAGATTTTTGTCATAATCAGCTGTTTCATATAGAATTTGTTGAAATATTAAAGCATATCTTGATTAGAAACAAACAAAAAAGAACTGTCAAATACATCAACAGAGGATACCTATATAAGAGTTAAAACAATTATTAATTTTATGGAAATAAATATAATTTAATTTATCATGTTTTCTGACGACGTTGTATAATTTTAATTTTTTTATACAAAATGGCCAAATATGATAAGTTCTATCGTTCAGTTGTCATCTCTATGTGATATACATATATACGTAGTCGACAGCAAATATAATTGCCACTTTAAGAGTTAAATTGTGCTTCTTGTTCCTTGTCTAGTTTAAGCTATCAAAAAATTTAAAAATAAAATTTTTTAATTCTGGTTGCATTAGAATATTGGGGACTAATGTTTATAAAATGAACACAATTAAAGGTAGTAGTCTCTGGCTATATTTTACTACGACTGACAATCCCAATAAAGTGAAATGTAAGCTGTGTAAAAGTAATATGGGATCTCAAAGACGATTTAATTTAAAACAGCATTTAAAACTACGCCACAAAATTGAGGTAAGTATAGTTTTAAACTAAAGATTATAATAAAACTTAAACAAAAAATATTACAATATTTTACGTATTTTTTTTTTGTAACATTAAAACCTGTCTCAAGTTCAGAGCAGTAGCATATGATTTACTTAGCTGAGAGGTTTGCTTTCTACTGGGTTATTGCTTATCACTTTTTGAAATGTTTTATTTAACCCTAGGTTCGTTTAAGAAGAAAACCTCATGATTTGGAACCACAGTTTATTAAATCTGAGTATATGGAAGAAACTGAAATACCCACTTCAGGTACTCTAGTTGTAAATGAGCCTTTGGAATGTAATGAAGCTATATTTAGTGATTCAATTTCACCACTAACTACATTAAGTAAGCATGTCAAATTTAATTAACTTGAATGTACAAAAAAAAAAACAAAAACCAATATAAATAGAAAAAAAAACTACTAGAGAAAGTGAAGTGATTATTCAAGACAGCATAGACGAAATAGGAAATGATGTGGATACTATGATATCAAGACCGGTAGAATATTTTAATGCAGAAAGTAAGTATTGAGTTAATATAAATTATTATGGGTTTGTAGATATTTCCAATTAATGTTAATATATTTTTAAAATTGATTTAGCAAATAAAAATAAATTAAATATTTTGTAACAAAGCACATTACAAAATATGAATTAAAAAAATTGTCAAGTATATTTTTATAATAATTACCACTTTTAAGATACAATTGGTTCTCAAGATTTAACAACAAATATATTATATAGCAAAGAGTTTGTGGGATCACAAATAAGCAACAGTGGAAATATGGATGGTATAAACAAAAAATTTTCTGTACACAATATTTTTCATTCATAATTATATTTTTACAGAACATATACACCAAACCTCTGACAACTCTTTATTAGATGTCACACATATGTCTTCAAAAGATAATTTTGATGAGGTTTACAGAAAAAGAAAACAGATAACAGAGCTGGAGTATTTACAAATGCAAAATTACAAATTGAAATTGGAATTATGGGCTATGGAACAAAAACTACAAGTAAAAAGTTCGAAATTCACTAAAGATATAATAGCACTACAATCGAGCTCTAGTTAATTTATGAAATATATTAAAATCGTTTCTTTATGTTAATAATGTGTATTAGGAATAAAGTTTATATATTCGCTTTGTAATGCTATCTGAATTTTCATCAAAATATACGTAAAACAATATTATTTGAATTAAAATGCAAGATGATAGGGTAGCCATAATTTTTGCAATTAAAAAAACGGGTAATAGAAAATTGTATATAATTAGAGATGTTACTTTGTCGAGTAACAATTGTATCGTCTTTCTCTGGCGACGTTACATTTTTTATCAACTGTACAGCAATGTCCGCAACGGCAGAAGAGCGGACTATCAGCATGCACATTTTTTATCAACTGTGATCTTTCATTTTATGCTATACAGTTTTCGGTTTTACGACAAATTGTGTTAGTGATAAATTAGATACTATTTTACTAAAAAAAATATTAAAATAAATGTCTCGACACACCAAAAGTGAAATATGGCGGTATTTTGAATATGTTAATGCGGATAGAGCTAGGTGCAACAAGTGTGGTAGGTGTTTTTCTCGCAAAGGTCGCACCACTACACCTTTAAAGAATCATCTAAGATCAATTCATCCACAGGAATTCTTGCAGTTTTTAAGCATGGATATGGTAAGAAAATTCATAAAAGCAATCAAAATGTATTTATATAGAGTAAGTATCAGCTACATCCGCTTTGACGTATAACACATACCAAGTCCATAAGAGAGTGGCCATCACTTATTGAATTAATAACTGCTCCGCATCAAAAATGCTTATCTGCATTAAATGGTTATTTGCATACATTGTTGACTTAAATGTGTTTCCTGTGTACAACTGCAAAAACCTTGCAACATAATTTAATTACTTTGGATACATTTTATCTTTTATTTACGATTAAATATATTAATCTTGAACCCTTATAAAAAGATGGCAACGTTTATTTTGCATATTTATTGTTATTATTATATGCCAACAGGTAGATCAAACTGTTCCTTATATTTAATTATTTATTTTTTGTTACACAAAAACGTGTGTTCGGCATTTAGTAGTTGTCATTTACTTAGCACTCAAGTATGTTTGTTTTTATAATTTACTACAACGCATACATCTATTAATTGTATAATTTTTTTGTAAATTAAAATATTTTAGTAAATTAAATTAAACTTAATTGCTAAATGTTATGTTTTAAAATATATGGTTTTACTTCCTAATTTTTCCCCCATGATCCGTTCTAAGCAAAACACATCCAATTGGTGTCTCATTTTTCAACACTATATTTTTTAGTACTCTTTAAACCATTATTTAAATTACTTTTTAATTTAATTTTCTTTGGTATCTAATATTGGCTTTATTATATAGGTTTTTAACATTTATTATATAGGTTTTTAAAAAGAATTAGATTAAAANATATAGGTTTTTAACATTTATTATATAGGTTTTTAAAAAGAATTAGATTAAAATTTTAAGCTATACTTGAAGTAAGAAATTAATAATTATTTTCAGTGCTGTGTTTTTAACCCCATCTCAACGAACATTTAATTTAAAGTTTCTACATATAAGATTTAACCCGTCGTCAACGCTTTGAATTGAATTTTCGTTTAAAGAACTTAATGTTCATATAAAATATGTTTAAAATAAGAGTATAATTTTATGCGATTATTTAAAAAACTTTACTGATTAAAAACTATTTTTTTAATTAATATTTTAACAATGTGTCCATCATTTGGAATTTGTGTATTAAATGAATAATAAATAAATAACAAAAATAAATTAACAATCACTTAAAATTTTAAAGTTAAGAAACTTGCATTTTTTT
>JXPX01226924.1:261-19364 GCA_001047195.1 Sarcophagidae sp. BV-2014
CATATATAAAATATTTTTAACTTCCATTCCACTGTGAAGGAATAAATATAGAAGTTTGTCATTGCCTTTGTACTGCTTCAAATTAAAAGTTTAAAACCAAAATGATACAAAAATGGTCAGACACATAATGAAAATTTAATAACACAATGCTTAATGTCGGTTAAGTTATGAGTGAAAATATAAGGAACCTTAATAATTTCCAACAACCTAATATATAAGCATAAACATAAAGAAAATTTAAATTTTTTAAATTCATACTAGTTAATATAATTATATGAACTGAATGAAATATGTTTTGTACTTTAATTAAAATTTTGATACATTTTAATAATTTAAGTCTTTTGTACACTTATAAATAAAGTTCCGTTTAAGGAAGTGAAAATTAGCGTAACGTTTAAAAAATAATTCTTTTGATTTCTTCTGATTTAATTGCAGAAAAAGCTGCTTTATTTAGTTGAACCAAATTTTTAGTGCAAAAATCACTAAATGAATTCCGGACTGTCAAATTCAAATATTGTACTTACCAGCTTTATTTTATTTCTTCAAAACATTTTGGCTTCATGTAAACAACAATACTCTTGGTAAATCTAAAAAAACTTGTTGCTAATCTAACTTAACCATTTCCAATTTAACACGAGTTGTATATTGTTTTTTTAGCAAATGGATATAAATATTGTATACACAAAAAATTAAATATAAAATGGCACTGAATTTAAAATTTGCCAATTGAGTAATAGGTGGTACTTTCTGCGTGTAGTCGGGAAATTTAAAGTTCGAAACTTACCTGCCTTTTTAAAAGTTTTTATATAGTGTCTCAAAATTAAAGTTTTAAAATTAAATCCAATTTCTGTGAATTTCAAAGAAAGAAGGAATTTGGTTATGAGCGATGGCGGTACAGGTGAAGAAGCGAACGTCGATCAACTACATTGTTTACGAATAAAATTTATGGTAAATAAATTTTAAATCTCAATTTGTAATGAATGTTGTGTAAAACACCTATAATATTATATCTTTTTCAAATAGTCGAGGGAGAAAGTTCTTCGAATTTTATTTAAAATAAAGCCATTTATTGTCTATTTACAGTTGTTATATATTGTGAATATTGTTAAAATGTAATTTTAAATTTTATTCTTTAATTCACATTGTTTCCTTATTGCATGTGCGAATTTCAGATCTAAGTCATTTTTATTAATGTTAAAATAAATAAATTTTTAACCTTAACTACATATTTTTAGTACAGTCTAAGAAAAATAGACATTCGCAAAAAGGTTGATAATTAAAAAAATAATTTTTTACTTATTTCACTTTACTAACAACAATAATAATAGATTTCACTTAAACTTATGAAACATTAACTTCTTAAATGTTACAAAAAAGTGAACTAACTACAGAACATATATATTTTGCTGAGATATATGAAGTTCAGTAATTTTTCGCAATATGGATGGTACCACCCATCCACCGAAATTCGGCACTGCCGAATTTAATATTTGACTACAATATGGATTTTATTAGGGTAAATTAATAATGTTCGATTTTAATATTGAAATTCGATTTAGCTTTTTTTATTGTACGTTTATTTATATATACTGGCGTAAATATAAAAATAGATTCGATCATAACCAGGAGTGTCACTCACAACCATTGGTAAAAAAATTTGTTTTTCGAGCAAAAAATATATAAGTGTATTAAGATTTAGTCAAATTTCTTATATATAAATTGAGTTATTAGAGAAAGAGCTTCAATTTAAATTAAAAAAAAAAATGGATACAAAAAAATAAATCATTATTATTTAACTATAGTAAAAATATTTAATTTTAATTGTTCTATAAAGAAATCATTGTGAAGAATTTTATCCGGGATATAATTATTTTTTTTTCGATTCTGGGATTCAGCTTTAAAAAAGCTATAATTTTTTACATTTGTTATTGAATTTACATTAAAAAAATTAATTAATTTTTATTTAATTTAAAAACTATACTTTTTCAATAGTTTAATCTAAAAATATAGCTAAATATTTGGTTATATTTGTTATAAATTGTAATAACTTAGTAATAATAAAAAAGTGTAAAAGTAAAAAAGTTCTGGTGCACGAACAAATATGTTATATATAACAGAACAAATTTTTAGTTTCAAGGACTGTGTTAAAAGTTGCTTCGGGGTTTGAAGGCTTGAAATTTCAATTCTGCAATTATTCCAATATTTTTGTTCTTATAACTTTAAAAGCTATCTATTACAACACATTTGTATTAAGAAATTAATAATATTTAAATAATTAAAAAAAAAACATTTTAAAGAGCAAAATCTTAAGAGATCTTCTGAGCTTGATGAGCCACGATTTTAAAAGGAAAACTTATGTGTAAACAAAGCATATTTCAAATTGTTTTAATTTAAATTTAGTTTTTTGACCAGGTTATGAACACACAATCTGCCTGTTAAATTTTAATTTCAGAGTAATACACAATTTCAATGATTTCTTTTTTCTGAAACAGATTAAACGAAAAAAAATAATTAAAAATAAGAAATAATTAACAAGCGCATTCTGGCAGGTTTTGAAGTAACTTACGATAATAATGCTGTAAACCATTTGCCGATATATTTGCCTGCTAAACACATTGTTAAATAATTACAATAGAAAATAATTTTTACCAATATTAGTCAAAAGTTTATTTTTGTGGTGAGTTTAATATTAAGCAACTCTGATGAGGATCTCGCATGTCAAACTCTAAAGGAAAATAACTTTGCGAGTGTCCTATAGGAAACCATCAGTAGTCGTGCTATTCACACGTTTATTTTTCAAATTTGTTCTCGTTATTTTTTTTTTTTAAATATGTATGTATTTTCGTAAGGATAATTAGTTGTTTTTTTTGTTAATTTCACATTTCGTGTTTTTCTATAGAAGCTCAAAGATGACACAACATCAAAAATTCTGGAGAGTAGCCCAAGTAGCAAAAGGGAAGCGTTGATGTCGAACAACAAAATACTCTCGAACTTTAATAGCTTTGCATCCAATGTTGTTTAACCATACCTGTAGAAATGCAGCCAGATCAAGAGAGGAAGCACTCAGTTGTTGACTTAACAAATGTTTCAAAGTACTATGATCTGAGAAACCTCTTTACGAGTGGCGACTTTGTACAAATATTCTTTCTACTGCAAGGGTGGTAAGAGTTAAAAATGTTGTTTTATAACGATGATAAATAAGAACAGCGCTTAAAGAGTTCGGGCATGTCATAAGCCGGATCAAAATAACAAAATGTCTAACCAAAGTTCAAGCGATCGTAAATCACTCAAGGCTAGAAGCTTCCACGGATCACATATTATTCCACTCGGATGATGATAATTCCACACTAGGTTGCGACCCTTGTTATCTCATATAATAGATGGGGAAGAAAGACCTATGATATTTTTATAAAAAGCATTAACTGGGGTAAACCAGAATTAAAGTTAGATAGACAGAGAAGCATTACGGATATTTTTGCCGTACATAAATTCTCCATTGATTTACATAGAATTTACTTTAATAACGGATAAGAAGCACAAAAATGCCAGCCATGACGTTAACCAAATTTTTTCGATCACCTACAAATGAAACATCAAATGTCAAACAATTTCTAGATAAAGAGGTTCGCGTTATCAAGCTTAAAACCAAATTTCTACTTTTTCTATTACGGCCACTACAATAGCTAATAAAACAGAAACTGCTCCCGAACTTTTAAAATCAAGATTTAATAGATGGAAACAACTTTGTTACCGAATATTCGATTGAAGATGGGGCTATATTCACAGGTGATCATCGATGTTGTTATTCCTTCGAGAAGAAATCTTAAAAGCATTGCGTATTACACATATTGAAATCGTTTCAAATGCAGCAATTAGCAAGAAAATATAATTTCTGGAATGCCATTTCCAGTTGTATAGAAATTAAAAAATTATTGTACAGATTATGTTTTATTCAAAATTTATAGCTCCAGGTCATCCAACAAAGTGTTACGTGCAGATGTTAAAGACAAAGTTAATGGCTAAGGAAGACGATAGATTTCCGCTAAACATAAGTGTGCAGGAGATTCTATTTATTTATAGAGCAAGCCCATAGTCAATGGTGAAAGTCGCGCACAAATTAAACAATACTAAATGAAACTAAGAGACTACATCAGCAAGAATCAACTCAGGAGTCCGGCAAATTAGCGTAGGAGAAAGGGTGCAGGTTCGGTGGAAAAAGAAATCAGTTTGGAAATTTGGAACAGTGGAAATAAAATTTGGTCGTCTTCATTATCAGATAAAGCTCGACAATGAGCTCGACAAATAAAAAAATTATATCAGTCAAAGTTTCAAAGCCGAAAACATCGGTAACAATTGAACCAGCAGTAAGAGAGAAAGCGACGTTTGAAGAAGTTCAAATTGAAAGCAGCATGAAGCAACTTTACAAAACCACCGGTTTTAATAAAGCCAGTAGACCATCTAAGAAGATCCGGTCGTATTTAAATACAATTAGCTATATTAGCGATGGAGATCGTAATGTATAATTATAAATTTTTAGTAAGTCATCTGATTGTACTTGGTCATATAATTTTCTAATAAAACTAATAAACAATATAAACATTTATAATTAGTCATATTTGGAACATTAACCGAAAAACATTCATTCAAGTATACGCAATAATATACAATCATTTAATTGATCTGCAAATTCATTGGCATAGCCACTAGACAGCAATGGACCTATATTATATCTTTGAGGTATTTCTTTTGGTATTGCAACATTGGGGTCTAATCCTCGCATTCGTTATCGAGTAGGCATCGTATCGACTAAACTTTCGTGTCGAATCATGCTTATCCTGGTATTCGATAGTCACGCAATCGAAATTTATAAGACGTTTTCAAAGTTTTCAGCTTTCTTATAAAATATACGTTTAATTTTAAAATATGTGACCAAGTTTATAGCTTTATAATATAATGAAAACATATGTTTAAATAAATATTAACAAACAAAAAAAAATAAGCAATTTGAAGCAAATGTAAGAAGCTACTAACAACTTAATTTGCTTTATATTACCATTTATTTTTATTTTTCTAGCATATACAAAAAATATACATATTTCGATATTCATGAAATATGAATGAAATTTATAGAGTTTCAACTCGATCGATTAGACTATATCGAATGCCGCGATCTTAAAACCGAAGTATCGAAGAAATTTACTCGATATCGAATACGACGATTGTACAGATCCCTGTTTGATATATTATAATTACAGAAAACTGATTATATCCTGCGTGTTAAATAAGAAAACATCAATTACAGCATAGGAGAAAATATTATATAAACTAGTTGAGTAATCTTAATATTACTATTAGGAAATCTCAGGGAATTTTAGTTTGTAATATATAAGGATAACTGTAAAGTTAAGTTAAATGACAAATTTTATTGAAAATAACAGAAAAATATAGTTCGACTAGGACGATATAGTTTTTTACTATTATTGTAGCATTTATAAAATAAAATAAATATCAATAAAATCCAATAAATTTACATAAATGCAATCGAAATAAAACTCAGATTAATTTTTACAGACTACAACTCCGCAAAATTTAATTTATAAAACGTTAATTTAATATCCAAAAAATTAATAAATATTATTATCCAGTTACACAACGGGGCACTATGTTGCATAAGGGTAAGCAGAATATAATTATAAATATAAATAAAAGAGAAAATTAAAAATAAATAAAACAAAATATAAAAAGAAAAAATTTTATGTTATCAAGACTCTAATTTGTGGAAGAAAAAATTAGAAACTATACAAACACTATAAAAGGAAAAACAAAACTACGCTATATGTTCGCAGGAGTTGCGTTTCAGAAAAAAACCAAAAGTTTAAATTTGGACACGAGAAAAGCTCAATATTTATTTGTAGTTCAAGTGAGCTTTTAATGTAAAAGTCATATGTTCACAAATTAAAAAAAAAACACTTATAACTAAAATCTATTAAAAGGTTTAAGAGATGACCAATAGAACAGGAGCTTATGAAGAGGTCCAAGAGACCTTATTACAACTGGCGATTATTAAGTAGTTCAGCAGACCTGACCAGTAGGACTGAAGTTTTTTAGGAGGTCTTTTAGGAGGGACCGGACAAGCAAAGTTTGAGTTTATTATAAGACCTAATCGGAAAAGGTAATTGTTTATTAGGAGTTTTAATAGACCGAACCAGCAAAGCTAAATGTTTATTGAAGTCTGTACATATTGCTGTAGGCCATGTTTATTAAAAACAATATGTAGTGAATTTAAACTTAAAATAGCATTTCGAAAACTTTACGCCATCTATAAAAAACCGGATTCAAAATGATTAAATTAAAATCTGAGCTTGAAGCAATTAAAAACTTAGAAGTACTTCGCATAGTCCGACACGAACTAATTTCTAATTTCAAATTGAAGGGATATAAAATGTCTTCAGATTTTCTGCCAGAAGGAGATAAATTTGCAAATCGAAAAGATCGAATTTTTATTATCACGTCAGTATTGAAGAACGATGAAGTGGTTAGTATAGAACGAAGTTTCTCCAAAGAAGCACAGCGTATTTGGTCAAGGGCTTATATTTGAGCCTTCGAAATATGATCCAAAAGGATATTAGAACTTTTCAAGTATTAAAAGAAAAACGAAGACTCTGAAGCCACGTCGCAATGATCCCGGGATTGGTCATTGCACTTTTGAGAGAAATACTCACAATATCTCTTTTTAAAAACAGAATCAATTGGAAGCTATTTGTTCCGATGTGTTTTCCAAATTGTCAAATACTGATTTATTGGATCGAGTAGGTGGGGATTTCTTTATCGAAGAATAAGTTACCGAATTCTCATAATTTCAACTAGAGTATTTCCAGCAGACGAACTGTCGGTTGGTTCAACTTCAACATGATGTTAAGTGTGGTGCATTTCATTGAACTTAAACAACTAACTTGATTTTTACATTTATAATTTGAATGTTTACGCAACAGTTAAATTGTGCGACAGCTAAGAATCTTTCCATACCAGTAAGTCTTTGGGAGCGAAGACAAACTCCCATAAAATGCCTATGGTTCGGACAAAGACCGCAATTATTCCCAGTATTAAATTTCGTTTCATTTGTGGGTGGTTCCTTAGGACCTCGAGAACCGTTAATTGGTAAATTATGATAACCGATGACATTAACGGAAGAAGAGGGGAATTGCTTGGCCGATTTAGCAGTAGAATCAATTTTTTCATTACTTCATTAATTGTGGAAGAACAATTAAGTACGAGTTAAATGTGTATGTATGTTTTAATTTAACCACGTGAGTTACGATGAAATTTTAAAGATCATCAGAATATTTTACATTTAACACGTTAAAACACGTTTAATTAAAAAAAAACATTTAATTAACGAAATTTAATTTTTTCTCTTATGACAAACATAATAAATCGCAAAAAATGGGAGGTAGGGTGCTTTTGTGTGTTAAATATAAAAATATAAAAAAAGCAACAACAATAGTGTTCTTGCATAAGCTAAGGTTAATGTTTGTACGTACAAACGAAATTAAACACAAAGCAACAAGATAAAAACACTGATTGATATGCAAATAACAGTATATATTGTGATGCACAGAGTTCTAGTTAGAACATAAACAATTAATTTGGTTTTAATAATTTCGTTGGCTTTTCGCAATCCCAACGGCTGAGATAGATGATTTGATACATAATCCAAAATAGGCGAATTTTTTGTAGTTTTGAATTAATTTTTGTACAAATCTATTGTCTTCTAAGAAGTTTCAAAGAATTAAAAACTCAATTTCGTCTACCCATATAAATAAACAAACCGTTAAAACAAAAGAGAACATATTAACGATAGAAATGACAAATGTCATTAATGTGGAGTGTATTTATATCAAAGGATTGTATGACGATTTTTTACAATATCTTTTAAGTAGTAAGAAAAAAAGATATTAATAGCGAATACTAATTTAATTTAAATATCGGACGTATTTAAGACACTTAAAAGCTCTCATTAATATTGAACTATACACACCTTTATGATAACGTTAGTTAAGATCATTCACCTTTGATTGGATTGGATGATCGGAATTGTTATCGATGTTGCAGATTATTGTTATGCCACAATAAAACTGGAGGCTGCAGTTATACAAAATTGTTTATCCAACTTTTGTATATCGGAGATGCGTATCAAAAAAATAAAAGTTTCAATTTGGAATTGAGAAAAATCTCAATATTTATTTTATATATCAAAGGTTACCTTATACAAAGATTTATCAAGAGAATTAAAGAGTGACTATGTGCAATTCACGACAGCCAAAAGGAAAAGGGACCTTAATTGTAGCTCGTAAGTAGCGTCATTGGTTGTCCTCCCAATGCACACAAAAAAAAGAGAACCATTAGCGGTTCAATTAGTTAGAAATACTTAAAATTTTTCCACCAAAGTAGCAAAGGAGAATTTAACACAACACAACACAAGGTGAGTTAAACACAACTTCTAACAAATGATTAACCCTTAGTGGGTTATAAACTACTGATCGGTGCACCAAAAAGGAATGGTTTAGCGAAACAGAAAAATAACCTTTTGTTTCATAACACAAGTAGATTCCCTTTAAAATAATATTTAGACAGAAATATAATTTTCTTACTTATAAATAAAGGAGTAGGAAACTATTATCAGCTTATAATAAAATAGAAATAGTCGCCAAGAATAACAGCACAGCAGTTAAAACCAATTTGGGAGAACCATTATTTAACAATTTTAAACCAACAAATTGACAAACAATAAAAAAAGATTTCAAAGCGAATGGACTTTTAATAGAAAAATAAACTATTTAACTCAAATAAACAATTTTATGACCGAACATATAATAAATATTACTAACCACATAAACACTCAACAGACACTCTGCAGCCATTGCATTAACAAATTTAAAGACGAAACTCAAAATAAAATTAAAATACATGTATACAACATACATACAAATTTACAATGACTTACTACTAAATTACCGCGTCATAGACATCTATCGAATCGTATTTTCTCGCAAATAAGAGGTTATCCCCACTGATATTTTAAAACAAACATAACATACAGACTTCAAAACAATAATAACATCTTAACTATTCACAATTTCATCTTAATTCTTTTTCTAGAATAATATTCAAGCCCCTACTCCACAATTTAAAAAAAATCACTACTTTATTCTTTCTCTTAATTTTCTTATGCATATCATATAACTTGCATAAGAATATTAAGAGAAACGTTCCGTAAAAAATTCAACAAAGTATAATTACATTTAAGCACTAAATGGGATATATAACACATGGCTGCAGTTAAAGATAAATGCAACAAAAAAAACTTATAATAAATAAAAATATGGACCATCGACTTAAAAGGTGAAGAGTTAATGCAAACAATTGTGCAAACATAATTGCAACTCTTGATAAAATTATAATGTTAAAAAAATGAAATTAAGACAAACTAAGATATAGGAAATAAAACTTAACTTTAATTTACAAATAATCACCACGAATTACACAGAAGACAACTATTTCACACTTAGAGTAAGCAGAATATAATTATAAGTATAAGAAAAAATTTAAATTAGTTTGTTTTAGATTTTCTATGAAGGCAGTTAATTGAATAATTTCTTCTACGATAGTTATCAACGGCTAAATTGTTTCAAACATTCCGCTTTTACTTAGTTAAAGAAACGCATAAATGTCGAAGTCCACACACCATAAAAGAGGTTTATAGGCAATAAAACCGCAATTGAATTAATTTAATTTTTTTTATCTTTATTCATTTCACGACGCTTTTCGAATTGCACAAATTATTGATACCAAGAACAACTCACATAATATAGCACATGATCAATATTTTTCCTTCACGAAAATTGTGTAAAATTTTCTAATATTATTAAATTTGTATTTACTATTATATTATTGTGTGAACTGTTTATTTATCCTAAATTCAAAATTTTAAAAAATGTTAAGATAAATGTATAGTGGAAAGAAATGAAATTAAAATTCCTAAATAATCAATATGTAAGATCATAGGAAAAACAGAATCTTTGGATATTTGATAAAAGTTGTTTACTATCCTAGATTTTCGATATTTTTATGCGATTATTAACGTATATTATTCTTAAGATTAACAAAATTCAAAATAATAATCGTTTATAATTTGGAATGCCTTAGATAAATTCGCAACATGCTATTCAGGTTTTAACAGAAGTTTTCTTCATTTTGGTTATTATTTGCTTTAAAAATTAATTTGAGAAACATAAAAACACGTTAAATTAACTTACTTCATTGCGTTAAATTAACTTACTTCACAACATCAAAAGTTTTAATATTTAAAATTTATTGAAATAGATATAAATAAAACTCCTACAAGAATCTCATAATTTATTTTTATCAGATCAGATATTCTTAAAATTTACACGTTACCCATTAGCAGTTGTCATTTTGTTGGCGGAATTGTCTCAAAGCTCACAAAAAGGATTGTATTTTTTTATGTTTATGTATATAAATATTTATTTATTTTAAATAAACAGCAGTAAAATATATAAAATAAAACTATTTTTCAGTTTATTATTTAATTTATAATATATAATACATATTTTTAACTATAGTTAAAGATGCAACTTCATTTTATTAAATGACTTTGATTATTTCTTAAATATTTAAAATATATTTAAAATATCTTTTATCATGAAACCTCATATTTGGTTGTACGAAACTATAAACAAGTATTAATACGATAGAATGGAGCTGTATAAATAAAATCGAGTTAAAGGCATCTACATCTTATACATATTTTAAGGATAACATTATTTCAATCAGATATAAATTAATATTTTGGAATAAGTTTCAACCATTGATATCCGTTATCATTTTATTCAATATTATTATATTATTATAATATAGATTATATCTCAATATATAATCTAAACCTATTTAAAAAACATTCTAATTAATTCAATAAATAGAAATAAGAAAAAAAATATTCCACAATATGAACGTTTTCTCATTGAAGATCAAAATAATATATTAAAACAGAAAAATTATGTTTTACCGTTTTATTAACTTGTCATTATATGAATAAAATAATAACTAAGTGATTTACCTATTTTGGTTTTTAATATCTTTTTTGTCTAAATATTCATCTAGCATTTGCAAATTAACAATAATATATTTTTAGGCAATAACCAGGAGAAAAGGGCTAGAAAAACGACTAAAATTAAACAACAATTAAATATATAATGTTAATTATCCCATTATTGCGAATTGAAATTCTTAATTTTTCTAAAAAACAAAAATCTGATCAGAAAATAGTTTTAAATTTTATTTACTATCTTTACAATTAAACGTAGATAACAAGAAACCTAAATGACGGTTAATTGCAGGCAGGTTATTCTATTATTTGTGGTCTATGATATTATGGCGCCATATACGATGAAGGTAAAAGATATATATAATCTGTATTACACAATAGAATTGGGCTAAGTGAGAAAGGGAATTTCAATAACTTAAATAGAAAAAACAAAAACCAAATGAAATATTATTTTTATTATATAACATATTATATATAATATATTAATAGTTACTCGTAATTCTTAAAGCCATTTGCTAAATTTGACAACCCCCGAGTGTCCATAATTGTGTAATGTTTTGCCCAAAAATTAGTTATTTATCTAGCGTGTTTGTTGCGATATCAGTGTTTCACGAGACTAACGAATTGACAAATTTATATATAGCCTACTGTACATTGGTGTGGAATGTATTTCAAATTTTTGAGCATAAAAAAAGAATAATAAGTTGTATCCAAAATTGAATATAAAAAGCATGCGCAGATATAGCTAAGAACCAAGTTTTATTGAATAAATTCAAGTTTGTTTAATGTACATATTACATGCAGCTTGTGTTCATTACCCGATCAAAAAACATAATTTATATTTATAGATCTTTATGTATATTTAGATAAAAGCAATCCATACGAAAATTAACCACAGATTCCGATGTAGAAGGTCATATGTTCAAAACCTGGTACGACCGCCAGATATTTTAATATTAAACACAACAACAATTTTTTTTTAATTATTTAAATATTTTTAAAACTATAATTTGTTTTTCAAATATTTAATACTTATAATTTTTTTATAATAGAATTTAAATTTTTTAATGAAAAAAATACAACCTTATATGCAACTGAATTATCATTGTTGGATAAGATCACTTGACACCTTATTATCATTGATCGTGGTTCCATCATTATTATTAATTTATTAATATGCCCCTTAAAGTTTACCTTTCTTGCCATTAAAGTTACTTTTTCTTGCCAGAGGTGTAAGTTATTAAAATAATTAATAAATTATTAATTATAAAATCATTAATTTATTACCAAGCAAGTATATTTTCTTTAATTACTAATATTTTAATTCCCTAGTATCGCGGAAACAATTGCAGCCATAAAACAACTGCCAAATAGAAAAGCCGCTGAAACTGATGGTATACCTGCATAGATTAATAAAAGTGATCCGAAACTCTGAGCATGGCTTTTACATCCTCTTATCACCGAAACCTGGAAAGCTGAAGCCTTTACGGATGAATGGTGGAGACCTTAAAAGTTTTTCAAACTGGCGGGGTATATGTGAGTTACCAATTGTTGCGAACTTGAAGCAAAATTATATAAAACCGAATTAAGGAGCATTTGGAAGAAACTAATCTGAGCCTCATCATGCGCAGACCATATTAACATCACGCTTGTTCATAGAACAAACAGTTGAGTTTATATCGGTGTCACATCTTCTATTTATAGATTTTGAAGAAGCGCTCGATTAAATTAATCGCTCTGCGAAGATGGAATATCCCTCAGAAAATAATATCTCTGATTAAGAAGTGTTATGATCGTGCATGCTAGATGTTTTGTCATCCACAACGTAGAATGTGGGGTTCCCCAGAAATGCTTGCTGTCTCCGTTTCTATTCATTGTTGTTATGGAAGATGTACTCAGCGCTATTGAGAATAAAAAGCAAGAATATAATGGAAAATAAGCAACCATTATTTAAATTCCCTAGCCTATTCTGATGAATCAGCTTGCTTTCACATAAATTTACTGACCTCCGACAAACAACAATAGAACTGCAGGAAAACCCATTAATAGTTTTACTTTTGTTTAGGCTAGAATAAACAAAGCCAGAGCGTCTTTCTGTATACTAGCTCCAATCTAGCAGAGTAAAAAAATTAGCACAACCACTAACCTCAGAGTTTTCGAGACAAATGTGAAATCACTGTTATTATATGGGTGCACAACATGGAAGTTACAAAAGGCAATAACCAACGTTTGCAAACTTTTGTTAACCGCTGCTTATGAAGAATATTACGTATCTTTTGTCCTAGAACAATAACAAATATCAAGTTGTTATCAAAAACAAAACAACTGGAAGTTGCAATCGAAATACGTAAACAAAAATGGCACTGGCTTGGGCACACCCGTCATCGGAATGTTTCTAAGTAAGCTCATAGATGGAATCCATTTCATCAGATGGTAGAGAAAGCGGATTAACGTGGAGTTATTAAACGGCATCCAAAATTAATAAACTGGTTTATTCTTGGGACCAACTAAGATCTAGTGCTCAAAACCGAGTCAGATTGCGATCTGCTCATTTTGGCGACCCAGCTCTATATATATTATTAAATGTGTGTTCTGTAAACTAAGGAGTTAACTTGTAGTTTCTATGTAACGTAGATTATAATATCGATGACAGTTTTTAATATTTGATGCAGCAAATAATGTTGACGGGATGCAATTTGACCCTCACGAGGACAACAGAATTAAAAAATTAATGATAATAAATGCTATTAATTTTTTGGAACCTGAATTATAATAACTTAGACCGAAATAATCAATATAATTTGGCATGTATATTTCCAGCAATAATACTTTAAATTGTTTGTCTTTTATCGCGCTGGACAGGATTAGAGTTCAATATATAAATGAATTGCATTTCACTAAGGTACATTTTCCTTCTAGAATATAATGGAAATGATGAAAATATTTATAACTCTATAACCAATTTTAATAATTTATTTCTAATATTTAAATTTAAGCTTTAGTTAATAAATAAGGAGTCATATTACAAAAATTATTAAAATTCAAGCAAGGCAATGTTTTTAAAAATCAGAATTAAACAAATATGTTTTAGTTTACAGAGTTCTGCTCATATTAAAGATGGAGAGTATCCGAAAAATTCGACCTTATAGGTAAAGTTTATTTTTATTTTGAAGCTAAAAGAACTACCAATTAAAAAGATTATATGCGCCTTAGGCTTTGATAAACTTAATCAAATAAAAATCTTAAAAGGAAACTTCAAAAATTGTTTATAATAAAATTGTTTGGATAAAATTTTATTCGATTTTCAATTTTACGAACAAATACGTTTCACGGATTTAAGGATTTAATATAATTAATTATAAAATCCAGTCAGTAGTAGTAAACAAATGAGAGTTTTCTATTCATTAGCTTTTAATAAAACTGTAGGTTTTTATTTGTTCCAAATTATAGTTTAATAAATAGTAAATAATAAAATATATAAACTTACTCAGAAACTTGAATCAATTGCTTTATATATATAACAATTTCACTAGTCGTTTAGCTTATATAATTCGATGGAGATAAGATAAATTAATTAAATAAAACTAAAATATATCAACCTGGATTTTTTCACTTTAAACCTAATATTTTATTTGCGTTTTATTTATTTAAGTTGAATATAAGAATTCATCAGAGGCTTTTGTTAAGTTAAAGAGTGGCTAGTTTTCAATATCATGTAAAGATTTATCAGTTGTATATACCAATTTCCCTATTACCTATTTTAAATGAAGTTATCATTAACATTCACAATATTCTTTTGTTAAGCAAATGGTAAAGTTTGATTGCTAACAAAATTTAAATATAAAATAGTACTTTAACAAATAACAATTTCTATATGGAAGAGATATTTATCTCTTCGCATAAATGGCACGCATTTCAAACACGCATTTCTTGTATCTAGTTTATGGTAACAAATATGTTATATTTTAGCATTTTTTTGCTGATGATGCAGTACTGCTTAGAATTATAGCACATATATTCTTGTGAAATTAAATTTTAATTCCACCGTTTGTGAAATTTATATATTTATTTTTTTATCTCCACGTCAAACTAAACAAGAGTAACATTTAAAACAATAAAAGTTACCAATAAATATTGAATATTCAGTGTTATTTAACGTTATTAACCTTAAGAATGTATATTATCTCATGAAGCACAAACAAACAAAAATTTACATATTATTAATGGCCGAAATAAATGCAAAATATTTTCGTAGCTGTTTTTATTTTTGCAGTTTTTTAGTTTGTAGTTAAACGGATAGTATATGCATATATAACTAGCATTTTAAACAGTATGGCAAATATTTTCCAGTAAAAAGATACATCATATTAACTGATAATATCAATTTAATAATCCACCCTCATTTCCTAACTCATTCTTGTTGCTGTATCACCATTACTAATGGGTTTTTTACAAAGCTATTTGAGATTTAACACTTGGTCTTTAACACGCGATTTTACAAGCAAATCTTGCGTGTGGTTCTAATTTTATTTATATTTAATTTACAAAAATAAAAGCAATATATCATTCTTAGCATAAATGCCCGGCCCTTCGTGTCCAATAGCTTCAAATATCAAAGTCTATGTAAGAGAAATTTATTTTGAAACTTCTTTGTTTAAGTTGTTGTAATGTTTCTCCAATAAATGTTGCATTTCAAATAACTTTATTAATAATTAAAATGTTAAATGTTTTTGAAAGATAGGCCCATCAACCACGTATTAGATTAAATTAATTGTATTGAAATAGCCAAAACATGTTTTGCCGTACTCCACGAGAAAATTTGATTCCATACATACACCTGTGTTTTAAGCATACTTATTTTAAGTCTATAAAAGTTTCTTCCGAAGAGAAGTTAGGAGGTCATTTTATTATCCTTTCGTAATGTTATTCATATCGAGAGGTATTTTAATCCATGTTTCACCATCTTTGTTATTAAACTTTTTTTCTCGTTATAAACAATATATCAAAATTAATGTTTATACAGATACATAAATGGGAAAGTAAACATAAAAAAGTTTCTTTCGTTTAACAACCTTTTTTATTATCAGATTAAATATAACAATAAAAGCTATTAGAGATATATTTGTCCAATAATTTGTCCTTCCGTATAACATATATAATAAATACTTAAATTTGCATATCTGTGGCAAATGGATATAAAATTCCCTCTTACTTGTTTTTTACAAACACTTTGTGTTTGGGCGATAAAAGCTAATAAGACTTGAAGAAAATTTTAAATTTTTAGCATGACAATTTAAATAAAACCTATTAGATTCATCCATTATTATAAGTCCGCAATAATTTTCCTTATTTATTTCTTGTTAATTATCCTTAGACTTGCCGCTAAAGGGAAATTTTTCAATATACTCTACCCACATAATTACGATCATAATATGCAAATACAAAGTTTCTTATATTGTAAATACCGCATTTAGTTACATTTGCATCAAATTAGTTAAATAATAAAAATAATTAAACACACTTTTAACTTTTATATCAAAAAACCATGTTATACCATGCTGTTATGCCGAATATCATAATATTTGATAACAATTACCCAATAACCCATGAACTTCATTACCTCAATTTACTTGTACGATTTTTGACAGGTCATTGTAAGTTTTTCCTTGTTCCACACAAATTGGAAATTGAAAAAAGGCTTCTCATTCCGAATAGCAAAAGATAAAGTTTCAAGTTGATCAGACCACATATGTAGACAATACTACTCAATCTTTATAGTAATTCCTTATATACTATGTGTCCGGTTGCATCAACAGTAGGTCTTCTGACATAAAACGTTTCCGCATACCCCTCTGCAATCGTGAGTTTAAAAAAGATCTCAATTTGGATTGTGTATGTAGGAGAAGTTATCTATTTCCCATATCAAATCTCATTTGTACCCCGCCTAGAATATTTGCTTCTTCGAACTTGTCTGCATAAATGGATACTAGCATTTATATAATGTTTCAAAATTCTGATATGAAAAGCTTGCTTAAAAGATTAACCGGTGTCCGTTACACTCATAAATGGCATTATGCTACGTTACTGTAATGCATTTCAAAAAAGATGATTTAGCGGTAATAGTGAACAGCTGCAGAGGATGCTCAGAACATTAGGGGAAAGCCCTTTTTTCATACTAATTCATTAATTCGGTTTCCTCGACAAATTGGTATACTTATCATTTGTTCAACAAATGTTGAAGATTTTTCTTTAATAAATGAATATGCGCGTCATGTAGATAAGGTTGTGAAACACAGTAAACAATTGCTTTTTAGAAAAAATAAGCAAAAACAAATAAAATAATATTAAAGAAAAGTGCTTCGAGGAGGTTTGATAAGTTGATAGGTCCAATATTGTTGGGTACAAAACCTGTGTACTTCATATTCATTGACAGATTAAACTGTAAATACATTTCTAACTAGTTTTTACAAAAATCAAAATTTATTTGACATATATGGAAGACAAATTTATTTCAGTAGTCTTAGCTAGCTTTACTGTTTATTTCTCGTGTGAGTAAATATAATTTATGTTATTTAGAGCAATGAGCATTTAGAGCTTAACAGAAAATGCTTTTTTTTGTAATGAAGATCATCAACTGTGACGGCAACGACTGAATACAAATTATTAGTTTTATATGACTGCAACACTCAGTTAGTACTTGACTTTGTAATGATAGACAGTATATTTAAAATGCATAAATTCGAAAAACTTTATAAAATCAATATTGTATTTTTGTTTTGGAGTATTAGCGCATGTGCACTGGCTATAAAGAATTCAGGTCATATACATATATATCCGTTGGATATAAATTTTATGGATTTCAATGTAGATGACATATTTAATGACTATTTAATACCGCTTAAAGCTGTGACTGATCACCTGAATAACTTAATAAATACAAATAATACTGACACTATCGCACATTTTCAACTGCCAGAAAATATTGGAGTTAGTATTTGTGATTTAAGTACAGCTCTCCACACAATGAGGTATCACAGGTAAATAAATGAATCAGAAAATAAATTGTACATTATCCAAATAAGTCTAAGTTTTTCTTGAAACAGGTGTATGATGAACGAATTTATGGTATCCAATTATTTGGCCGAACAAATTGCTGATACAATTAATAGTGGTACAACATACAGTAATTTATCACTAAAAAAACGGGTCGGTAAATCAATAAAAGACTCGGCTAAAAACGATGGTCTTAGAATATTAAATGTCGCCACACATCAATATAATAACCACAAATTAATAGAGGACGAAGGTTCTTCCAGATATTCTACATGGCTTAAAAGGTATGTATGAGCAAGAGTTGAAGTTGATAAATATTTCTTTAATTTAATCAATTATATATCATAATTTAACAATTTTCAGTTTATTTCGATGTAATGACTGAACTAGCAATTGAAATATAATTCTTAAATCGAAATATATTTAAAGACCTAGTTAGAACTGAATGCAATTGTGTTCACTCATGTTTTAAATTACCAATAATGCCTACCATCATTAGCAATTAAGGCATACTAATTGTCTTAAATTCTTACTTATTTTCTCCAACTATATCCGTATCACGCATATCTTTATTTCAAACTGTCGAACCACTACCCAGTTTAAAACTATCAAACCAACCAAAATGAAAGCACACGTCAATAATTTAAGTATAAAAGTAGGGATATATCGGGTTCATTTGCATTTTTTATACACTAAGAAAATAAATTATACTTTTTATACCTCAAATTGCAAAGAAAATGGACGCGAATTCAAACAAATTAAAAATTTTTTTTTTTATTTTCTTTACTAGCAATGGTGCCAAGTGTTCGTTTTATTAAAATATTCACAAAATCAATACATCTCTGATCTCTCATTTCAAAAACCCAAATTTCTGTGACGGTGGTGCAGGTAGTAAGGCAGCCGGGAGGTTGCGGGATCGATCCAC
>JXPX01227908.1:5032-20796 GCA_001047195.1 Sarcophagidae sp. BV-2014
ACCAATAAAGTGTACGATTAATAAGATTGGTATATTAGTTCTAGTTAAGTTTTAAGGTTATTTTAAATAGCTCTTGTATTGTAAAGGTACTCATAGAAGCAGTATTGTAAAGGAATTCATAGCAAGAAGGTGCCTTTATCTGCGCTCCAACTTGAAGAGATTCTCTTAACCAATGTCCACATTGTCATTGAATAAGCCTTAAGATGTCCTTTCTAGGATGGTGGTAAAATTCAGATAATGGTAGATTTATGTAAGATTTCTGAAACTTAGTTAGAAGGTTATTATTCTTATAGGTTGAGTAATAGGCAAACTTCGCGGTGTGTGGCTAAATTAACAAGAAATATTAAGAATACCTGTTGGATGTTAATATTTATTTAGGCATCCTTTAATTTTTTTCAAAATTATGGATAAGTGTTTCTTTTATGGTCTGTGAAAATTTGGAATTTAGTATTTAAGTCCTTGAGATTTTGACTTATAAATTTGAAGCGAATTGTTTGATGTTGTCTATAGAGATATATGAAAACTATTCATGTTAGAAAACAGTTATACAAAGGCTGACATTCACATCTGCAGAACGAAAAAAAGGTATTTTTTAGAGATGGATTAAAGAGAGATCTAGATCCCATTTACGCTCATTTACGTGGTCTTTTAAACTTTCAATTTGGTATATAGGTTTCTTATTAGATGTTGATTACCATTTCCATCGAATCACCTGTCTAAACCAGTTTATGGAGAGAAGTAAAAATAAGCTTTACATTTCTAAATTTATTGGCTAATTATAGATGAAAACCATGTTTGTTCTTCAATTTTAGGATGTAATAAAAAAGTTGTATAACTATTAAATGTCTTCCCAATAATGCGATGGAACCGTATCTTTCTGAATCTTCGAATCGATGTAAGCAGATAAACTAAAAAAGCTTTTAAAAAAGGAGCTGCATGCTAACACCATGTAAATCTTAAAAACTATTATAAAAATTATATATTTGAATGATAGATGGAGAAAAATCTTCATACAAAAAGTTGTTGAAAAATAGAATTAGTTCGAGGATTTTTTTTGAACAGGTCCCAAGCCGTTTATCAAAAAATCAAGTTTATTATTTTTGTAAGACTGAATTCAAACAAAAGTTATAAAGAAGAAAACTAAAGGAGTGAGGAAACTAATCTTTAATGACGAGTTTCAAATCGGGCATATAGACATGGCTTAATCCCTTATTATTGCAAAATTTCTGCATAGTGTCCCAAAGCGCCTAGAACTTTATTTGAAGCAAATGAAAATTTATATAAAATATAATGGATAAGGATGAAGCCTAATGTTTAATTAGTTCAAATGCTCCTATTCCTACATAGTCATGATAGTATTTTAAAATGTGTGCCCCAAAACCGACATTTTTTGCTCCTCTATTAAAGTGTTTTGAATAATCAGAAAAATGTGTAAATTTAAATTGGATATTTCAACGTGATCCTATGGTAAAATTAAATATATTTAGCAATAGAAAGATTAATATGCATTATTATTCATTATCTTCTAAGACTGCTTAAACTGTATTTTTTTAATATTTTTAGCTGATTTTTGAAAATTTCCTACAATGAATTGATCTGCACTACACCTTATTTAAAAATAAATTGATAATTTAATTTATAAGGACCATTTTATTATGTTAATAATATTTAACACTATTTTTATTTAAAACTAAAACTTGAACAAAATTCTCACTGCAGATCTTTTTAGCTAGTATCAACATAATTAGTTACTATAGAAGGTTTATCTTGAACATTTATGACAATTCTTTTTTTATTAATTTTGTACTTGTCAATTTATCCATATATAAAAAATTTAAAATACCGAGCTGTAAGTCCTACCATTTTAATTGTACTCTTTTAATTTTGTTGATGAAAAATTGCTTAAAGTATTTTTATTAATTATTGAAAATTATTTATCATATGGAATTTTATTTTAATCGAAATAAGTTTTAATATAATTGTTATTATTTTTTTTAAAAAAGTAAAAAAGATTCCGTAATAGAAACTATTAATATAAGAAGGTGAAATTTCATATTCTAACAATGTGAAAGAGCTTCAATCTTTTCTGAATCTTTGTGTATATTATCGAAAATTTAGAAAGGGCTCTACAGATATTGCTCAAAAGATTTACCAATCTTCTGCGAAGAGACAAAGGTATGGTATAGGGTTTATATATAATAGAATTTAACGATGAAGGAAACAAGCTCTTGATGCTTTGACGGTAAATCCACAAGAAGTTATGCTGTCGTACCCAAACTTTTAAAAGCAATTCCACCTACTACTATCCGTGGATATTAATATCATTTAAAAAAACCATGCGGGTAACAAAATAGAATTGTTATTATTTGATCGTAGATGAATTTAAGAACTTGTTTATTAAATAAGCTAAAGACAATTTTTACGGGTCATAAAATCGATAAGTTACACATTGTGGCCAAAACGATTTAGAAATTGTATCTCCAACTCAGGAAATTTTTTGGTTTTTAATAAAGTTAAGCTTATTATGGAATAGGGGAATATGAGAAATGATAGATGGAGAAGGATAAGGGGCTTTAAAAGACTCTTAATGCATGAGATGGTTTATCAGAGAAAAGTTTAAAGCTTTAAAAAGCTATAAAGCTATATTCACTAAGAAGATATCTTATCAGAAAAATTTTATTATAGAAATTTTTTATAGCGTTCAAAAAAATCCTGTAGAATATTGGAATAATCACGAGTTCACAAAGGATGATCAAACGAAAGTTGTACAGGGAAAATTAATAAAAGATGTTAGAAAATTACGGAAGGATAAAAATAAATTTAGTTTTATGGAGATCCTGAAAAAATAAAATTGCAAGCAAATGTCTGGATAGGAGATATTCATCACAATAAACGAACGAAATTAACTGAGAAATTCAAACGGGAGAATTGTTTTCATGAAACCGGGAGAATTTTTCGCATAAAACATGTAAGGAATTATTGTTGTATTTAAATAAAAATAAAATCTAGGACAAAGACGAAGAGGTCTCTTGACTTCATTGGTACCTCTAAGAATTGGTAACACAATAGTACGGTAATAATACAAGATAAAACGTTAAGACAATAAAACGTGTTAAAGATAACAACAGTAATTAGGTCGTAATACGCCAACTAACAATTGACTAACAACTCTCGCAATAACCAAATATTATTGGCTTTATATAAGAAAATTAAAGTAAAAAGCATTATTAGGTAGATTTCAGTCATGCAATCATGTATACAAAATTTACAAATGTGTGTCATCGGAGCAATTACAATCAATAATTGTTTTCTCAAATCTAAATTAATTTTTTAAGAGAAATTTTTTATGACAAAATCACATAAGGCAAACAAACGCAAGTAAACTTTAAAATTCTTCATAATTTGAGGTTGAAGAAACTTATAGAAGCATTAAACCTGTTAATGGAAACAGAGTAGTTCAAAAAATATTTTTTTAAGAAATATCTAATCATATTGGGAATAAAGAATGAAATTTGTTTTTGCTAAATTAACAATATTGCTAAAGTGAATCGGAGTGCCTCCAAAATAGTCTCAAGAGTAGGCCATCCTGCTACATGAACACCAATGACGAGCATATTACAGCTGTGGAGAAAATAGTTTATAACATTATATTGCTGAATCAGTTTAATAGGCATATTGTAAAAAATAAATAATAACATGCAGCCAAGAAACACGAGCTTAGTAGAATAAATATTGACATTAGAAAGGATGGATGTTATTATTGTCAACAATTCTCTCACAACAGAAAAATGGCAAATCGAGTATAAAATATCATTAGACTGATAATAGCCATCATGTTATTGACTGTTATCGTTGTCATAATGGACAACACCTGAACAACTAAGCCCAACAAGAGACTTGAAGTCTGTAATATTGCTATCAAGAGGTACCTAGAAAGAACAGAACCCATAACCTTTTCACTTTTTTAAAATAACCAAACCTAATCCAGTTACGTCCCCAAAACCTCTTGGTGTAGTTTATAAATACACTAATACGATGGAATACTTAAAGCAATTCTCTACTTTTGAATTTCAGTAGACATCTTTAATTTTTTCTTTTCTATTGTAGTTTTAATCTTGTAGTTTAGTTATTGGTCCTGGAATTCGATTAAACGTAAGATCGAAGCAATCGAATATGTAAACATATTCGATTGCTTTATTCTAGAACAATATAATTGTCGCAGTAAAAGGAATTTATAGCTTATATAATCTATAATCTACAGATAATAAATCAGGCATTAACAATCTTAAAATTGAAGAAAAATTGTATAAAAAGAAGTAAAAAAGCTACATTAACAAAAAACACTTTCACGATATATTTCTATCTCATACTGACAGAAAAGATTATTTCTAAGTTCTTTCACACAATACCAATCACAAATTAATATATCAAATATATAACATAATATTCAAGACTTTGTTTTATAGCAATAGTTACAAGCACAAACAAAATGGCTTATACAACAACAAAAGCTAACACAACAACAAACGACAATACAACAAATACAGTGATGTCAATGACAGGTGTCAAACAAGTAATGTTGAACCGCATGGCTTTGTTAACAAAAATTTTGTGCGAAAGAGAATACAAAAATTTAAATACGAAATTAGTATTTGAGTATTATAAAAATGTCTAATAAACAATTAGCTTTCATTTTTTTTTAATATCTCTTGTGTTATTAGTTTCCACCACATCCAAAAAGGTCATAATGCAGCAAAGCAGACAGCAACACCCAACTGGTTATCAAAAAATCCACATCAACCCAAAACGTTCTTAAAGTGGTTGTATTATCATTTTTGTTAAAAAATTATCAAAATTATTTATAATTTTTTTAAAATAAGACATACATTCATTAATTTAATTGCTCTTAAAACTTAAATTATTGAGTTCTAAACGTTTAATTAAAATCAGAAGACATCGTATTACATTTTTCATTAAGTGTACTAAGGACTTATCTGTTTTATCTGTATGTGTGTTTATAAGTGCTAGCTAATTCTATTTACTTATCTTAAACTTTTTTTATAGGTAGATATAATTGAAACTAAAACTTAAATTCAATAAAAACAAAATTTTTTTGTAACGGTATAATTTTTATTTGTATTTTCGATGATAACACAATCGGGTTGATCCTTCATTTCGTAATTTTTTATCGACCTTCTCTGGTCTAATTGGATCTAAAAAATATAAAAACATGAAATTTATTTAAAAACATACCGAAAACATTCACATTTTAACTGAAATATACTCACTGTTTAAACATTTTTACTCGGCAATTAATATTTTTTCTTGTTTATAAATTATTATAAATTTTAATTAAAATTATTTACTAATCGAACTTTTAGATGTGTTATGGTGTTGTAAATTGGTTTTTGTTATTGCGCGAAATGACAAATAAAAAACTAAAAGAATGTGCGACAAGAAAGCATCAGAAAGTAATTAGCTTAAAAAGATCGGATTAAAAATTGTTACTAGGGAATTACAAGTAAGAAGAGAAGCCAATAAACATGAAAATGTAAACAATATCAAATGGGAAGAGTAAAAGAAATAACGAATTTATACATTGGTTGCTTTACTCAGTGCTGCGGATAAAATATAACGTTTTTGGAAGAGCAAAATTTAATTTGCTTACGGAATTCAAAATGTATCCGTCAATTTATAAACCGAAAATATCGATAGGGATTTGGGTATCATGTTAGATAACGTATATTACATTATTAAGAAAACCAAAGATCCGTATGAATCCATACAGGAAAGTATATACGGATGTGATTACTTTTTCATTGAATGAAAAATATGAACGACAAGATTTAATGGTTCTCTACAAATCAAAAATATGGCATGATCAACATTATAGGATTTCCATGCGAGGATTCCATTTATCCATATAAGAAAATTATCAATTCGAAGTGTTCAACAGACGACATCTTTATCAAAATTAATTAATGTCTTAGGTGATAAAAATAACTTTATCTAGCTAGCTGATGAAAATTTCAATTAAAAATAATAGTTATTTTCCGAATTTAGATACGGTAAATGTTTATAAGCTTAAAAGTTAAACAGCTTCAACAAAAGAAACATGCGGATTACAAAGAGGTTTTCATAATTAAATTATTCAAGAAAGTTTAATTTTGTTATTTTTCAAAAATTGATAATTTTAAGGGAAAAAAATCATACATATGGAGAAATAGCGGAAATATTGTGGTGCATCCGAGGTTTTATTGGACATGCAAATATTTTTTTAAGATTATTCTATGAATACGTGTTCAGATTTGAACAGGATAATTATAAATAAATTTACTGATACATATTATCTTATTTGACGTAGACATAACAAGCGTCCCAATTACGGTATAAATTCTCCAGCCGATCAAGCTATAGTAAGAACCGGAGTTTGTTTAATAAAAAAAAATGACTGCGAAAGCAGAACAATTGAAAGCAATGGTGGCTATAAATACTGCCCTGATATCACAAACACAATATTTTTTTGTTTAGACACCAGTAATCGAACCTTATAGGGAAATATAAATCTTTCCTGATCAGCAATGAGATATGTCACCAGATATAGTATAATCTTAACACTCATACAAATAGCTCTTTTTAAATAAGTGAAAATTGCCATACAGTATACAAAATATCTTCTCAGAAAGGTCAATGATATGGAGAATCACCGTCTGCTAAGTTTTGGTATGCTTCATTTCAAGTTGAGTTCAATAACATGAATATAGTAGAATTATTGTGTAATCCAAATGAAAATCCTGCTATTGAAACTAGCATATATTTTCCAGCTGTAATTTAGTTGCTTAAAAATAGTATTAAAAGTAAGTAAATATACAGTATTTTAGGAACATTTTGGTAAAATATAAATGATAGTACTCCTATAAAATCTTATGAACCTATTTATAAATGAACTAAGAATTGCCAATTAGAAACGATTATTGCACATTATTTAATATTTTTAGCAAATGTTTTATTTTAATTGACACAACCTAAGAGAAATACAATGTTTATTATTGACAGTAGGCAAAAATTCATTTCGCCTTTTAAGATACCATTTTTCCTTATATACCCAAAATAATTGTAAATAGATTTTTTCTACCAGAAAAAAACATTTTTTTCCTGTAAAATTCCATTGAAAGTTCAAACATGTATATTTGTTTCATTATTTTATATATTGTTTATAGTAATATTTACCTCTTCTTCCATAACTTATTTGTTATAATTTAAATATTTTTTAGTACATACAAATAAATATTTTATATTCTTATCTCTCACAATCTTCTTCATGGTTTTTATATCGACGCAAAAATATTGTAACTACATTTCCTTTAAATAATTTTCAAGATTTCTGTTCTTAATAGTTCACTAGTGCCAACTTTCTCTATACCACAGCTACTCCTGGCACATAGTGAGAGAATATTCAGGAATATCATTTTTAAATGAATCAGAACTAAACGTTTTCAGGATCATAAGATTTCTGGCGACAAGCGGTGCAAATCGCCTATAAGGTATTTGAAAATGTTAAACACAATTACAGATTAAATTAAGATAAAAGGTTTAGCAGATTTGCTCAGTCCTTCCTTAATACGGGTTTAAATTTAAAAACCATTATTGATTGTCTTGATTTTACGTCAAGGAAACATGATATCAGGCTCTCCAGGTCCTTCAACAAAAACCAATCAGCGAAAGAATTAGGAAAGAATTTAATCGTTATGTTGTTGTCTTAAGAACAGACGTGACAATAATTTTCTCAAACTACAATAAATGAAATTATTTGACGAAGCTGAATTTAAAATCAGGCCACTAAATTTCGCTAGCGAAGAAAGATATTTAGTGAAAGGCTTAGTAAGAAATGGAACCAAGAGAACAATAAGGAAAGTCATTTTATACTTATTAAGGATTTTGCTTCGAAAGTACAACTATGACTGTATACGGGTTAGTACCCACCAACCTAAGTTCACCTTTATTTTTTTTTTTAAGAGACAAATTAAGAAATTTGAATATTTATATAGAACATTATCGCTTACGTTTGCGGTTTCATATTATGACTCTAACGATTAGTAGAAAATTGCTCTTGGGACGTATTGTCAGTACACCACATTTTTATGTCAGAAGAAGACACTTGCTCTGCTCTTTCTACAGTACACAGTGTGGTGTCACTTTCCTACACTTTTGGCTTATTTATTAACTATAACCGAAATCAGATAGTTAAAAATGAATCACACTTCGCTCAAAAAAGAAATTCCATACTTTTTAATGAGAAAATTCGTCATGCGTTTGAATTTACTGATGAAAATACGCTTATCGAGTAAGATTAACAAATATTAAACCAGAAGTGGTGAATGAAATATAGTTTGTATTAAGCATATATTATTTAAAGTCTCAAGCTACCATCTTTTTGACATTGTAAATATTTTTGGTAACAAATAAGAACAAATCAAAGATAATCAATACAGAGCACAATCGAGCTCATATGGAAGCTCAGGAAAACGTTAAACAAATTATTGATGATTATTATTTCCCGAAAATGGCAAATTGAATTGATACGAACGTACTGTGATAATCACCCGATTAAGAATGAGAGGAGTGAGACCCTAGAACAATCGTATGCAGAAGAAATGTTGCACGTTGCTTTATTTTCTGCATGTGTCGATTAATTTTTGAATTTCGTTGCTATGGAAGTTAAACCAGTCCCATCCCATATAATCAAAAGCTACTAAATATTTTTTCACAAACAAATAATATTTATTAGGACAATGAACCAGCACTTGAACCTGAGATAAAAACGACTATGCTGGAAAACCAGTTTGGTGTAGTAGTTGTGAATGCTCTATCGCTGCATGGCTCTTTTAATGGTCTGGTCAAAAAATACCAAGCTCAGCTCGTAGGCAACATTAAATGTTAGAAACAAAGCCTACCTCCAGAAGCTAAAAATCAAAAATCTGCAGTACCTTGGAAAGTTCGAAAAAAACTTAATATTGATAACGAACAAGAAATAAATACTATAAGCTCACTTTTAGTCAAGTAATTCATTTTAGTTAAGAAATATAGCTTAACAGATTTAGTAATAAAGAATTAATTATGTGCCATTTTCTATCAATCATACATATCGTAGTGCACTCTAAATGTGTTCTCAGATTTCTCACCTTACACAATAACAGTCTTTTAAAATTGACGACATTTATGAAGCAACAGCTATCATTTCCTACATATTCGCTATCGAAAGAATGCAACATATTATTTAAATAGGAAGATATTTCTTACTCTCTTAAAATTTTAACAATTTCGCTTTTGTAGGACGTTTACAAAAATGACTTATTTATCTGAATTATTAATATTCGCCTAGTAACGAATATTATGATTTTTTATTTCAAAATTCACACAATACAATAGAAATACGAGGATATTTCCATTAACACAATATTTAGTTATTCAAAATCAAATTAAAATTTAATTACAATTATTTTTCTTTTTCTCACTGAAATTCGATAATATAAACAATAGCTGTAAATAAAATTTTCTAGCCCACTTCGAACTATCATTAAATTTTAATATGTAGGGTATATCTTGTTGACGGATTCTTAACTGGGCTGTCCCCTTATTTTAAGTGTAGAATTACAGCAGCCATTAAATAATGCCACAGATTTAAAGTCCAATATTTTTGTATTCCGAAGATAAATTTAGTTAAACCTTTATTGAAATATCTTATGGTTTTTAATAATTCTTATATATACATTATATTACACAAGAATTAATTTTTTTAAAAATATCATTCAAATAAATTAACCTAAGTTAGTGTTTCCACAATTTAAAAGTCTACTTATTATCATTAAAATTAATTTCAACAATTATATTTTTATTTTAAAACAAACCACTATTGTTGATAAAGTTTTAGTTTGGGATATCCAGACTTATCCTTTGTTGGTACACAAAAATGGTTTTCGTTTTTCACTTAGGGAATCTTCATTATATGAAGTTTATAACGAAATGATGACCGATTATAAGGCAAGAGCTGAATCCCCATGGATAGAACATTTGGATTAAAATTGGTAATTTTTTCCAAATTATTTATGGGAGTTTGTATTAAAATATTGGCCATAACTATCAAACCTAATACAAACTCAAACTCTTTTAGTTATACCAAATAGCAAAATAATATTGGTGTTTTTTATTATCTGTACAAGTACTAGCGGTAAGATTAGGGGAAAATAGCCAAATCTTAACACCTTTTCAGCAATTCGAGTTTCAGGATAATGTAATTTGAATACAATTTCTTGATTTATATAAATATTTCTTGTATAACCTACTCCATGTCCTTAATTGATTTAAGGTGTTACATTCAATAAATTCATTCATGTAAGAAAAATTTGTATTATGACTGGTTGCCCAAACTTATAGTGGTACTTTTGGGTAGCCATGTTATAATATATGATACGGATTTAATATGGAGATGTTACCCCAATTTCCTTCTTCAACGTTACTTCTTCATTTTGTTGTTCATCACCATCCACTGATATCGGAGGGTTTTAAACGATCAAACATTGTCAGGTGATGTGGCGTATGATGCACATGAGGATGACTATGATGGGATGAATGTGAGTTTGAATACCCAGCATAATTACTTTGACTAGTTGCAGTGGCATACCCGTAAGGATAATTTGGACTGGGCATATGCAGTGCATGAACAGCACTGACATTACTTTGGGCGTACGGGTTGTTTGCATAATCAGTTGATGTTTGTTGCGAACTTCCATAATGAACGGAGGCGACAGCTGCATGGTGTGTATGATGATGATGTGTAGAAGTGGCTGGGTGTTGGTGAGAAATTGGTAGAGGAAAAATAGAGCTAACAGGTACATGTGTTGTTAAATGATGATGTGGATCCATGTACAGCTGATCATGTTGAGCAGCAGCAGTGGCGGACGCTAAAGTAGACGTTGAGATGCTCGTGGCAGGATTTGCTGCAGTGGCTACCAAAACTGCGGCAGCCATTAAATCCGAATGATGATAAGCGTTCGTATCTGTCGAAGCCCTGGTATTGGCCGCATGAACATAATTATCATGACCTATATTGCTCGCAGAAGACGCAGTCAAATGGCTAACAGAAAAATTGCTATTTAAGAAATTAGCAGACATACTCGATTGCTGCTGTTGATCATTATTACTGCCAAGGGATGTGGTTGGACTGTTGCGGGCGAAATTTAAGCCCTGCGTGTTGTTTAGAGAATTTTGTAAACCTTGAAGTCTGCTTTCAACTGCTGCAGCCGCGGTCGCTTGAGCATTAATAGCTGCAGCTGATGAAAGAGATATAGATTCACCCTCTGAAATGGTGGGTATTTGATCGACCAACGACTCCAAACCGGAAAGACTTTTTCGTGCTACATCATTACCAACATGTTGATTGTGATGCTGATTTGCATGGCTTTGAAGATGTGAAAGTGTATTTAGCTGAGTAAAGCTCATCATATATGATGTACTATTGTTAGTATCTTCGATAAAACGTCTTTGATTCTTAAGTGTCCATTGTATTTCTTGATGTTGTTGTTGCTCAGATTGCATTTGGTGCTGCTCATGATAATGCAGTGAAGATTGTTGCTGAGGTGAATTTTTAAACACTATTGGGAAATTATTTTGATTATGTTGCGGCGATAGCCATGGGACTGCGTGTATGGGACTGTTATGATGATTAGTTTGCATACGTTGATGTATTTGATTAAATTCTGCATCAGCACGATTATTGGAATGAGCCGTGGATGAGGTGGATGTTGCTGCTAAAGGATCAAAATCGACTGTACATATATTCGGTGAACTAAGAGGCGGAGATTCAACCAAATTATTGTCTGGTTGATGATGAGACTGAACTAATTCTGTTGTGTTTTTTTTCATATCAGCAGTTTTATGTCTGCTTATACCTAATTTATCATGATGTGAATGAGAAGGTGGTGTATTTGTACTATACGAGGAATTTAGGGTAGGCGAAGTCATTGGAGATGCAATGGGAGAATATAAACTTCTTTGATGGGGTGGTGTAGAATACAACGATGTCAAATGTAGGTATTTTGCGTGTAGCCGACCTAGCTGTCTTTGTGGAGAGTTTTGAGTTAACATAGAGGATTGCATATTTTTTTGCTGTGCTACCATGTCAATCTGTGTAGGTTGTGGCTTAACCTTTTTTGGTCTTCCTCGTTTTTTCTTTGGCATTTCACTCATAGGTTCTTGCACTATTGAGAGATTTAAAATGTTGGTATATTCACCACTACTATGCGACTGTAATTGATTACTGACTTGTGTTTTTATACCAGTTACTGGAACAGTTTCTAGACACCTTATTTTTTTAGGACGCCCTCTTTTTTTTTTCTCTTGCAGGCTTACTAAAGATGACATAAGACTTTTATTACTACAATTACCTGGCGGACCTGGACCTTCGGGTCCTCCAGTTATTAGATTAGAATTAATTCCTACATCAAATGGATATCCAGATGAGCTTTGTAATAAACTATCAGCATTGGTAATAGTAGCAGTGCTCGTAAATGTTTCCCCAGTCGAATTTGTAACATTGTGATGCATTTTTAAATTGACTTGTTCGCACTGCTGTTTAATATGCTCTTCGGTAAATATACATTCGGATACTTCGATATGGGGTATTAAACCTTTTAAATAATCTCTGAATTTTTTTACAGCAACATAAAATGGTACTTTGTCAGCGGCTCTAGGTAATTGGGCACAGCGTGCCGATGATGATGGCATAACCCAGATAAACTGGAAAAGACATAATCAGTTACGATATATGAGATTTGGATCAATTACTATAGATTTACTTTATACAAGACAGAAGGTTAAGCCTTAAGATAAGTACTTACGGTATCTGTACCATCTATACATTCAGGCTGTCGGCCAAAATTAAAGTCTTTTTTACCAGAAAATACTTCAAATATAAGTTTACCGTTGAATACAGCAATTTTTGGACGGAACCTTTGTAATTTTTCTAGCAATATACGACTGCCTTCCTTAATTTCTTTGCGTGTTAAATCAGCTGAACCTTTGGTAGCACGTTGTACCATGTTGGTTAATCCGATTCCATGTTTTATGAGCTTAAAATCTTCTTCCGCCGTCATTTGTTCTTGGGTAAGGCCTGCCATATATAAGCATTTCCAAAAATGATTTCCAGGACCAGCATAGTGATGACCTTTATAGGCCGCAAATAAACCAGGATTGATACCGATCTGAAAAACGAGATCAAAAACGATACAAAAAGTAAAACTTCTTGATTTATCAGAAGACTCATCAAGTTAGTGATTTTTTTCTTTCAAATTTTTATTTTTTGTTAATTAATTTAATAAGATTTCAATATGAATAAAGTTCAAAAATTTTCAGTGAACAACTTAGTAGTTACATATGAGTCTTACAAGCCGAATTGGTTTGTAAATCTGATATCTATTAAGTATGCGAAAAATTAATATATATATATATATATATCCTAAACTATGCCAGTTAATACAAAACTTTAGTTTTGATTTATTCTTATATTAACTCTTAAGTTTAACTTTTGTTTAATAATTTCAATGAACTATTTATCCTACATATTTGCTTCATACTTTAAGATCAGCTATTTTCTTTTTATATTAAAAACACACAAAACAAAGCTATAAGTAAAACTTGAAAATAAGCATTAATAAATAATATGTATGTTAAAATACCATTTTTTATCATGCATCGAAATTAAATGTAAATGCTAAATTGTTATAGTTAAAAGATCAATATACATTTAAGTAGTACTAATTTTTTTTTAGTTTTATAATATTTTGTCGCAAATTTCTTAAAGTTTTGGAATATATTAAATACATATATAATTTATTGCATATAATTTTACATGTGCACTGTATATAAAGACATGATATATGTTTTAAAAAACCTAACACTTAACAACACGCAAAATTTCGGAGCATTTGAGTAAAATCAGAAGACATGAAGAAATAATAATGGAAATAAATTTTATTGAGTCACCTTATTTTGCGCTAATTTTTATATTGACTATTTAAACATTTTTGGAACTAATTATTGTTATTGGCATTATTTATTTTTCCTTCATATTGAATTTTGTACTTCATATTTTTGAAAGTACAAATTTCGATTAAAAATTTTATATAGTGAGTAAGGTTTGTTTGAAATTTACACTCACTATTACTATATCTAAGTTATCACTTAAATGATCGGGCAAAGTACGTTTTACCACTTCCTCCTCAGACATTCCATTAAAACGATCATGTTTTTTTCTTGTTTTTGGAGTGCCACCACCACTAGGATTGGAGCTTAAAGCAGAAAAGAATAAGTATTTTATAACTATAAATATTTTTTTGATTTGTCAGAAAACATACTTTTCCAAAGTAGATTGTAAAATCTGCAGTGCTTTCTTTTTACGTCCTCGCCTTTTTTCTTGCGGCTTTGTCTGTAAGTTTAACATTTTCTGAGAATTGTCATCAACAGTGGCAAAAAGTTGCTGATGGTGATCGGCATGGGATATTTCTATATTTAAGTTAACACAAGTTTGTTGTTGTGCATGATGACTTGTGCCAGAGTTTGATAAGCAAAATAAATTATTGGCTGTATTAATATTAGATGAAGGATCGTCAGACGGAATTATCATAAAATTGTCGGTAACAGAGGACTCTGCATTGTTCTGCATTTGCGAATGTGAAGGTGTGAGTATACTTCGTAAGCTATTATTGCTTCCATTGTTGAAACAGTCATCTATGAAATGATATGGATCTTTAGATGGTATATTTGTCATAGAATCATTTGTTGGCAATTCTGACTGTGTATTTTGTGAGTTGTGGGATTGGACATGTTGTCTCAACTGCAATTGTGGTGTTACGGAATGTGTTGATGAGGTATGTGATTTCGGTGTAAGGACATCTCCGACACTTGTTTCATAGCCATCATCTTGGTTCTCGTGTTTAACATTTGATGGTGAAAGGCTCCTAAAATAATATAATATATAATATATAAATATAATATATAAATATAATATATAAAATATACAAATAGTTGCTAAAGTGAGGATTATTCATATAAAGCTACCACCGGCTTATAAATAACTCAATAGACCAAAATAACGTTTATATCTATCAAAGTATAGTATTTTTTAAAGTGATATTTAATAGAAATTAAATGAGTTGTTAAGTTTGGAAATCGCTTAGAATAACAATTACACTTAAGCTGAATCTTTCCCTGGATATATATAAAGCGTTATTCTAATAGACGCAACATATAAATATAAATTTAAAAAAGACATATAAATATAAATTTAAAAGTACTGTCATGTCGAGATAAACAAAATTTTTTGTGGCTCCAGAAAATTATTAAAATAAATTAAATAAATTATTTTATAGTAGTTATTAACTAGTTAAATTATTTAAATTTTGTTAAAAAAGTTGTGTTTCAATAACTGATTAATTACACCAGCAGCAGATTAAAAGGAAAGTGAAAAAAATAAATATATAAATAAAATCCGCCATTTGCCCTGCCGTTTTTGGATTGTTGAATAATAAATAATTTGTTTTGTTTTATTCTTAATTTGTTAAATGTTATAAACATAATTTAAGGTGCCGTTATAATATCAACACGTATCAACAAGTGTCTAGTGGTGTCTCATTTTGTATTGAATTTATCAGAGTTGTAAGTTATTGCAATCATAAAACTATAATGCCAACTTTAAAAGAAGTTTATAC
>JXPX01228187.1:0-12335 GCA_001047195.1 Sarcophagidae sp. BV-2014
AAAAAAAATTTTTGATTTGTGTAATAAGTATGGGTTAGAGTAACACTTTCGTCGTTTGATTTTTCATCATAAACTCTTGTCTTATACAATTATCATTCTGTTTGAATTTTTTGTTCCCGTTCTATGCTCCAGTGGAAGTTAGCGGAACATATATATATATATATACACGAACTTGCAATTCAAATTAAAAGTAATTAATTATTTCTGAAAAAAATATCTTGTTGTCCGATATAAAGATCTACATATTGTTGTATATTTTTTGGAATTCTAAATTGTCTGACCATTTTGAGTAATAAATATGGCTCATATAAAGAATAATTTCAGGCTTCTTTATTCATTTACAGTGGTTCAATGCCATACGGTTTCGTAGATATATATACACAAAGTACTTTATTTTTTAAAATGGCTAATGATGACATTAATGCAAGTAGCTTAGATTTAGCGTCACCTGAGAGGCAGAGGGCCACAAGGAAAATAATATTTTAAAACAAAATAAGAAAAACGAAAAAGATAGCGAAAAAGTTGGTTCAACCATTTAGCAATACCGTTTACAAATACTGAAAAATTATTTCAAAAAGCTTTATCTGAAAAAAAAATTTTGTTCTTAAATTTCATACATTTTCGTTTATATTTATCCACATTTTTTTTTAATGGCTATCGATAACGCTAATGCCAGAAGTTTGACATCACTTCAACAGCAATGGACAACAATAAAATAATAATTTAAAGCAACATGTTTAAGAATTAAAAAATGGCGATAAAGTGATTCCACCATATTGGAATGCCGTTTACAAATACTGGAAAAAATTATTTCAAAGCAGATAAAAATATGGAAAAAGTTTTTAATACTAAAAAGGCAATAATTGTCGAAGTTGAATAAAAATAGTTGGGCACATTAATGGATTCATTTCTGGACGTGACGCTGTAAAGTGTTTATTTTTTCCTATCTCGGTTACCCTCATTAAAGTTGCCTCAATTCGTTGGAAAATATGCACCTTTAAACAATTCATAAAAATGGTCCATAATATTTCGTCGATTACTCTGTGGACAATTGAATTTAATTCAGGACAAATTTTCTTTTTATAATCAATCCAGTTTGTTTTGGTGTCTTTTGAAATATCTCTTAGAATATTTTTTGACACTAAACCACAGATTTGAACGCGACCCTATCTAAAATCAATTCTTATTGATTTTATGACCGAATATATGGCTCTTGTGGATATGTCACCCTAAAATCAAACCGTGTCGCATTCGTATTATATTATACGATTGTTTCATGAAACCTCAAATTACAACAACAGAACTTCGCGTTGTCTTAAACGCATCGGCTCGTGTTTTTCTGATCGGTCTTTGATTAAGATTATGGTGGTGAAGAAGTTTTTCGAAGGATTAATCGAATTGTGTGCTTTCATTATAAGCCGAAACTGATCATGGGTAATTTGCCATCATGTCGTCTGAAAGCTCGACGTCAAGTTTTAGTTTCTGGTGTTGATTTTTGTGTCCGATTTTTAATTTCGATTCGTATTCTTGAAAAAGGTTCTAAGACGACTCATTTGAAGCTAGTTTCTGATCTTTCCACAAATATCTCCCACTACGCTTGGTGTGGTATTCAACTATTTTTTTTTTGTGATAATTTTACTAGTGCTTACAACAAGTTAAGAGAACTGAAAGAAAAATTATTGTCCACGTATGACATTTCTCAAGTTTAATCCTTTTGTACTCAGAATGAATGTAAATTTTGTTTTACACACTTTAGTGGCTCATAGGATGCACCAGTAACGCAATTTTAAATTCGAGTCGTATTGCGCCATTGATAGATGATGACTCCAATGATGGGAAAGCCTTACACCTGGTCATCTTTTTATTGGTTCTTACTTTATATCCCTTCCGGATGATACCTTTTTTGAACATTTAAATAAAGAACATTAGAATAAGTTCGGTCTAGTTTGTTCTAGCTTAGTGCGTTTGGTAATATTAATAATTTTAAATTATTAATTTTTTCTCAAACAACAAATTTGGGACATATACGAATTGAATGATAACTATTACTAAAAAATTGATACTATTATTAAAACTTTCAACTGTGTATGTACTTGAAGATACTGAAAAAAAGTTTTAATTAATTGTCCGATAGCACATTCAGCTTAGTTATTGTCATTGAAACTTCAACACATAACATTTCAAAAGCATCTAGAAAGGCACATTTATTAAAATGTTGTATATTTATTTTATTTTTATTAATGTACTATAGCGAATAAGAAATCTGTTGAAGCGGAATCGAGTCTCAGACTAAAGTGCTCAGTATATCAATATTCACTTTATAATACATTATGTCTGGAAGATTGGTAGAATGGTTCCGGTTCTAAAACCAGGGAAAAGTCCAAAACTACAAGCCGATTGCCATACTGTCAACGGTCGCGAAAACTCTTGGGACAGTTATCCTTCTTAGCCAAACAGGGCACCTTCCAACAGGAACACATCAGCTTAGATTCCGGAAACACCATAGCAAAACAAAAGCATTACTGTCATTTTCACACATATAAGCCATTTTCACACATATAAGCCAATCAATGAAAACCATGTGAGCGCACAATCATTTTGGAGTTATAGCTATCAAATTCTTTCGATGCAGGTATAATATATTGTTTCACCACTCTCTTGGGATATATCTCCACCTCGAACATTCCTAATACTATCGGGAGGTGGATTATGAATTATATGTGTGGTCGTCAGTCATTTGTGTAGCTAAGAAATATTAATTTAAAGCCACGAAGAGTTAAACAAGGCCTCCCACATTTTGGAGTTCTCTTCCCGATTGATTAATGCAACAATAAATTTTTAATGTTTTGTTATAATGGATTCTCCGAAATTGGAACTAATGTTGGTACACTGTGTGTAACATTCGGGAAATCGAAGCCAATATACCGTTCATTGGGTATTTTTTTCTTTAAGTAATTGTGTAAATTAGTTTTTAATTGCATTAAACTTATTAAACTTAAATTTCAAAGACTGATTTAATATGCTTTAAAAACTTTGTTCTTTAAAATTGTTTTAAACTTATAAAAGGTTTTTTATGGAAGTATAATTTCGATTTTCAGCTAAAAAAAAAGCTATGATTCTATAATTTAACTTAGCTTTGTGCAAAAACAAAAATTAGCTTAAAATTTATGAAATAATATACAATTGTTTTTTAAAAATTCGAAATTGTATTTGTTTAAAAATTATAATCGAGTTTTAAAATATATCAAGATTAAGTACAATACATTATAAATGTTTGATAAATATTAATCTTGCTTTCAGGTGCTGTTGTAGATTGAAAGGTTTTTTTAAATGATGTTAAACTTATAAATATTTTGATATATATTATTGCATATTAGGCATTTTTGATGGAATGGGAATAGAATAATTTTTAAGAATTATTTTAGTTGACACTTTTATATCAACTTTTTTTGCCCAAAACAAGAATTTGTTATTAAAAACATAAACAAATTATAACTTTTTATATTAACATTTATTAAATTATTATTATATTTTTCTTATTATCAGGAGTAATTATAATTTCAACTATATAACTGCGACTATATTACAGGTGTTGTCTTTTTTTATAAAAGTAGTGCATAATCGCCTCTACTCTAAATAAAAAATAATGATCGTTATAAGGGCCTAAATTGTGATTGTTTAAAAATGTCCACAAAAACACTTGCACCTAATTAAATATCTGCGAGTTTTATTACCAAAATGGTAATACAAATTAAATTTATATTAGTAGTAAATGGACATAAATAAATTATTACTGGTATATGATTAAAATGGTGTATATAATTTATAATAATAAATAATAAACTTTTCTGTAGGTGAAAACTTTAACTTATACATTTACATTCCTGAAGTTTATAAAATAAGTTGGAAATAATAGCTTAACAAATTTTGTTTAATAGCTAAAGTTTCAACTAATAAAATATTTAACTGTATCAGTCTGTATACAATTTATAATAAATTTTAATTCACGCTACTTAGTTTAATATTTAATTGTATATATATCTATAAAATGAATGAACGCAAATATTCTTAATTTCTTTTTTCAAAATCAGTAAATTTAAAATTTTTTTCTGAAAATTGCAATCAAGAAAAATAATTATCTTCTGTGTTGTATATTGTATATGATTTTTCTTAAGCAAAGATAGTAAACATGCTTAACTACGCTAACTCGGACGGATGAATAAAATATTATTCATGTTATTTATTATAATTATATATTATGTATGTTAAAATCTTTAGTGTACTTGTCTGAACGAAGTTTATGCTTACGTATTATTTTCTTAATACTAGATTAATATGATAATATTATTGTTTTTCAATATGAAATAATTAAAATATCTTTTCAAATATGTTAAAAAGAAAAAAACTTATGAATTTATGATTTAAGATTAATGATCATTATAAAAGCTAATGGATATATGTTATATATAGGGTGACGGTTTTGATCGTGGTGTAAGTGTTAGTGAAAAGGTATCTGGAGGTACAGCCACACACGCTGGATATGTTTTTATTTTTGATAAATCCCTGCATGAAATGTTGTATTTGTGCATTATATTTGCGAGCATTACAAAGCCGAAGCCTTTTACCAAATTTTGACCGATACAAGTGCGTTTACCTATACTAAATGGCAAAAAGTGTGGTATGTTTTTTTTTAGCTGTACATTATGCACCCTGTTTGTAATAGGGTCGACTTTTGGTGGGTGTATGGGAACAGTAAAACGTTCAGGATCGAATTTCTCCGGGTTTGTCCAATATTTGGGACTAGTGTTAAGCTCATAGTTGTTTAGAAATACAATTGTACCCTTAGTTACGCCATATCCTGCAATGACAACGTTTTCAGAGGCGACATGAGGTACTATCGGTGATGAACAATAACGCAATACTTCATAAATTGTCCCTATTGTATATGGCATATTATCAGTGTCTAATATTGATAAATATCGTTTACTCTGACCCAAGACGCTGTCGGCTTCTTCTTGGATTTTTCTCCCTGCTTCAGGATTCTTTACTATATGAGCTAGCGCCAATATTACAAGGTTGCCAATAGCTGAGTGACCACCAACAAAGTCTTCTAGCATATATATAATGGTATCCCGTGTAATACCTTCATTCTCAGCTATACTATTAAGAAGTGCATCGGTAAAATCTCTTTCAGGTTGATCGGAATGAACATTTTGTTCACGATGACTTATAATACGGTCTAAAATGAATTTTCTTATCGTTTCTGACCAATGAGTAATCCTTTTCATGTGCGCTACATAGAATGGACTTAGCCATGGTAGAAAATCGACTGCATATCCTTGATTTATCTCCCAAAATATCTCGTCAAAGCAACGTACAATCGTTTTAAAGTCGGAATCGTCATACTCAAACCGCACAGAGCACATGTATTGGCAGAACATATTTGCGCAAGTTTGTTGAACAAGAGGCTTTAATGCTATTTCTACCCCATCCATCCCTTTTACTATTGTACTCAAGTAAGCTAAGAACTCGTGAATTTCATAATATCCTACATCTGACATTTTTTTAAACAATAAAGTTGAATCACGTGGCGAACAATGTTTACGTGCTAGGTTCCTTCTTTTCTGTTGCAGTTGAGACCAGTCGCAAAGGGCTAATGCTATTAGGAAAATAATAAAAATAGTAACTTCATTTAATTCAAAAATTTTAAAATAAATCGATATTAATTAAAAATGATTATTAAATTACATAGAATAGTTCAAAAATGTATGAAGAAGTGGAAAAATTCAGTTTAACGAATTGTCCGGACCTGATTAATTAGAAAGCTTAAATTAACCTTTATTCTATGAATATAGCACTCTCTAAAAATTTAAGGTTGATATTGACTGTTTATCCATAACGTTAAAAATATATCACATATATAAGTCAGCTGATCCATTTTATTATTGTTTTTGAAAAAAAAACAGGTTAAAATTTAATAAGTCGCTTTTATTTTGTAAAGTCTATAAATTCAAGAAAAATAATCTAGTATATAACAAACAAATATATATAAAAACACTAACAATTACAAACAACTAAGCAACAAATCATGAATAGAAAGCTAAATCTGCTTAATGTTAATCTCGACTAAGGACATTTTTCAACATATAACTATTATTTGCCATTTATAATTTTAAAGTTTTTGATTTTGATAGTGCAATTGATATTAACGGATTGATTACTGTTGATAATGCAGCAATTTCAAAACTGCTAGTGGGTCCTGATTTCTAGAAACAGAAAAATATCAATTAAAGACGAACAGATAATTGAGAGATATAACGCACCATTGACATGAAATCAGCACAGTTTTCATTTTGTGAAAGATCAAATAAAGATATGGCGCTTATTTAATCAAAACTTTAGGATTTAGTTATTTTTGAACTGCAGAATTGAATTTCTTGACTCTCCAAATCTATAAAATTTATTTTTGCAGTGCAAAATAGTTTTGTAACACAAATGAATTTAATACGGTCACGATCTTTTCCTTATTTCTTAAAGTCATTAGAAACAGTACTGCTACGGAATCTTCTAACAAGTGATGAATTGTATTCCACTTCTTCAACCACATTCCAATTTGAGAGGAATTTGTGAATTAAATTTTTTTCATAGTTAAAGCAAATTGTTTTCAAGTATATATTAAATAAGCTTTTTCCCTGATAATGTTCCAATTCAATTATAGCATTGATATCCACTACTTTGAGATAGTTTTAAGCTTTTTCATAATCTATAGTTATTATTTAAACGAGTCGAGTCCTTGCCTTTTAACTGCTATTTTTTTATTTCTAGCCTTTAAGTTTTTAATTAGTCTAAAATATGAAACAGAGAGTAGTATAAACGGTGTAGGTTAAACAAAAGTTCAAAATTTGAGAAAAATTCCGCAGCCAATTTAATTTATATTGTGATAAAATAATTTTATCAAGGTACATTGAATTTTTCAAAAGACTTTTTATTTGAAAAGTAATAAAGATATTATATTATGTTGGAAATTAAATATATTGGGATTTTAAGAAAAAATATTACATTTTTAAAATAAAACTTTTAACGCATCAATTTGTTGTAACTTGGGATAAGATTAATATATATATATTATAATGTATACATATAAATAATCTATATTGTATAAAAGAATCAAAGTATAATTTCAAAGAATTGGTTCGGGATATTATCAGCATTTATAATTTTTTTGAAGTTTACAATTTATATCCCCCAATTCCCAAATTAATATTTTTTTGAACACTTAAACTATCTCAAAACAATTGTACCTCTATAATTGTCAATGTTATTATTAATGACATTCCGACAAGTATCTTATTTGGTTGATTGGAAAGATTCGTTGTATAATACCAGTTTAATTAAAATTTTAGATTTAAAATTTTCATAACATAGTTCCTATATATATATATAAATAAAAGGATTAATTAATAATAAAGGATTAAAAAAATATCTAGTTTATGTGACTTTTACCAGCTTTTTGGTAATGCTAAATTAAGTATTTTTTCATTTATCCCATTCAATTTATATTTGTAGTAATATATAAATCTTATTTCGATGCATTTCCAACGGAATAATACATTTATAGAACCTTTTTTCATAGCAGGAACTCAAAACAAACGCACATGACTCAAAATAAACGTTAGCTAATCACGAATACTTACTGTTGGTACGACAACACTACCAATGACCATCAATAACCAAATTTTTGTGAATTGAGCACACCCTTCGTCGGAATAATTTAAAAGCAAGCTCTTAAATGGAACTCATTTCATCAAGATGGCAGAGAAAGTGGACGGTCACGTTCAACTATAATAATTTTTACCGTAATAAATTGTTTGTATTTTTTGTAAAGTATTTATGTCATCGGTCAAACTTTACTAGTTATTTAATTATTTATTAAATATCCTAGTAAAATCATTTATTAAAAATAATAAAAACTAATTCTTGTTTTAAAAAAGTTTATAAACATGATTCCTTTAAAGTACAAAATTAACAAAAAATAAAAATGTTAGCGATGTTAATATGCTTTAGGAGTACATTAAAACATTGAAATTAAAAAATTTTGATTTTCATAATATTTTTCGTTCAGCACCTTCTAAGTTTCAACATTTCAAAAGCACTATCAAAATCCGAAATATATTGCAAATATCCAATCGTTGACATCTATAATAAGGTTTCAGGAGCGATTCTAGTCTTAAATTAGATTCTATAGCTTAGATCCAAATAATATTGAATAATTCATAAAAATATTTTTTTCGGATCCTGACAATGGTCAATGATTATTAACTTGAATAATTTAATAAAAAATTTTTTTTTTATATTTCCAAGAAATGGACGATAAAGTGGTGCTGAGAAACAAAATAGCCACGTTACATTAGGGAAAATTTTTTACACAAAGAATATTATATGAAGGCCAAAAAGATAACAGTATAAGAAAAGAAACAAGAATTGTGGCAATTCTTTTCTTAAGGTAAATTATTTTTTTTTGTTTGTGATTATTGTAGATGTCAGGGAGATTTAAAATCGTGTTCGCAATATAGGCGGATTGAGGACGAATAAGTTTTCCGTATATGTTTACATTCGTTTCCATCAGCCGAATATGTTCGCCTTATGTGTGTGGTGTGTAGGTAATGCTGATCCACAGCATTTCTACATATCTCTCTTTTTGCTGTCCATCGGGGCCTTGCAATATACATTCGCGAAAATGTTCAGCAACAATTCGACTGTAATGTTACGGATTTTAGCCCACTTTGGGTTAAATTGCCCACATTTTGCATTTCTAGTTTTTGTCCTATGCAAACATGCATAGGACAATTGCCTATATAGGTTTCTGTGCCCTGTCTGACTTCAAATCAAAAAAACCTTGAGAGTTACCCAAATAGCGAAATCATAGGTGCTTGCGAGTTTGATATACACAAATCATCCTGGATTAACCATTCCAGAAATACAACACAAGAGGGCATTTACACTGAGCTGCGCATAACTCTATTCGCAACGAAAGAGTGAACCAACTGATATTACGAACATTGAAGGTGAACACCACAATACTCTTGATCTTTTACTTACTTCGCACCCACAAAAATATGAATCAAAAGCATTTGCGCCTCTCGGCAATTGTAATCATTGCAAAATTTCCAATTTTCGTTCTCTGACCTTCGTAACGCTTATTCCAAAGCTTTCTGTTTATATATACGAAAGGACTCATTGAGCCCAATGATTTCTTCCGACATTAAATGCAGCAGCGGCAGAAATAGTGTGCCCGGATTGAAGTATTTTATTCCTATTAAACGAGAAACGTACTTAAATGCGAAAAACTTCTTTACGAGTGGCGACTTCGTTTAAAAGTACTTTCTGTTTCACTTAACTAATTGAAAAATCCAACCTTAAGTTAATATGTTAGCAGGAAATTTATTCTTTTCGGAAAGAGAACAACTACTAGCTGAACTGGAAAGTGTACTATGCCAACAAAAAATCTGGAAAATTACCATTCAATCGAATGCTCGGCGCTCTCGAAAGAGAACGTAGGAGGAATCCAGCTAACTTTAAAAAGATCGAGAGCATGGCTTTCTTAGAGGACGTTGGCGTTCCTTTCGGAGTGTTTGAGTCGATCTATTCACAATTCGTCGCAAACAAAGTTGTGTCTCTAGATACTTCCTTCGAGTATCACATAAAGCTTATTTCTTTCGGCGTCGGTAATGACTTTAATCGGTTTATATCAAGCTTTCTCAGAGATCGATATATAGGTGTTGTTTTAAATGATACTCTCGATGTTCTGGGCATCAAAATACAATGTGAGGTTCTTTGGAATAGAAATGTATTTCAAGTGTCGCAAAAAGCATTTAAGTGTTTAAGGTTTTTAAAACGGAATAAGAAATAATTCACAACATCCAAACTCCCCACTACCTAGGCCACATATATTCGGGCGAAGATTGAATAAAACTCCCAAAAAAGGGGCTGCTGCTGCGTTTGCAACGAAGGACAGCGTTAGGTATCAGTGTTCTATCGATAATACCATGGCAGGATCTTCTACGAAAAAAACGTGAACTTATCGCTCCAGCCTGTGTTTATCATCGAAACACTGTCTTATCTAGTACAGCACATCCGTTTGTGGTCGATTATTCAGTGGATCGTACAACGCATTACAGAGAAAATTCGTTAATTTGTTGGAAAAGTCGTGTGTGGAAAAGACTACCCGCAGACATTTTCCCTGACTATTTCGATTTGCAAATATTCAAGATGAACTTCCAAAAACACTACTCCATTTTTCCTCCTTTCCATAACCTGTTTTCCTTATATTAATACAGCGCTCTGTATTAATAGGGATATCCTCTGAGTTTTGGTTCATATATAGAAAAAGAAACAAGACACAAGAATAATTTAATACGAGTTGCTTAGAAAGAATATAAATATTTTTATTTATGTCATATGTCTGCAAATTATTGATAATAAAGTTCATAAGATAGTGTGTCAAGAATTTGGCACACACCAATTGCCAAATTCTTGACAAGAGAAATAACTGAAAATGTTTAAAAAGGGAGAACTGAAAATTTAGTCACAGATTCAACATCATTTGTTTTAATTTATATTGTAACAGTCCACTGAATAAAAATACTAATTATTTCTAAANGAGAAAATAACTGAGAAATAGAGAGAGAGAAATAACTGAAAATGTTTAAAAAGGGAGAACTGAAAATTTAGTCACAGATTCAACATCATTTGTTTTAATTTATATTGTAACAGTCCACTGAATAAAAATACTAATTATTTCTAAATTTTTTGAGACCTATAACGAAAAGTGTTTTATTATATATGAAAATTTAAACTTTTATTGTTTCATATAAAAAACATATTTGCTCTTACAAATTTTCAGTTGAATATTAAAAACATATATATTTTAAATCAATGGAAAGTTTTTTACTTTTGAATTTTTAATTTTTGTATAATATATTATTTTACTTATATAATATATGTGTAATGCTACAGTTATTGATTCGAATATTTGGTTTATTTAGTAAAATTAAATTATTTCTTGAATTCGTTAATAGTCTTTTAAATATGTTTAAATTATTTTTTATTAAAATATAAGAAAAAATCAAGAAATGTAATGCATTGCTATGAAACGTTTTAAAATAAAAAAATAATAATAGAGATACCCGAATCTCCATTTGGTTCGTAGTTTAATTGTTTTTGTGATGATTTACAATAATAATAATAAAAAAATTATATCCTAGATATATATTAATTTTTTTTTGTTTTAAATTGTGCATCGCTTCCGAAACAAAAACATAATTTGCAAACTTAAAATATGTACAGATTTGATTTTGTATCACCTTGCTGTTACAACATTTTCAAATTGGAAAGCTGATGATAAAAATTGGAGATATAAAAAATTCAATTGGGATATGTAGATATTAAAATAATCAATTAGCAACATATAACATGTACTTGCTATTAGAATTTTAATTAACAAAACACTATCACAATTTTATATTAACAAATGGTTGACTTATAGTCAATTCTAGTCTTTTTGTCACGACCAAACATAGAACAACAACAACGTTTTCGGTTTAATTATAAATTATTAATATTAATTAATTATCAAAATAACATTTATAATTAGAAGTACAAATAACTTTTGTAGTAACTTAATTTTAATTGTATATTTTTATATATTTGAATTTTTTAAATTTGATCTGAGTATAATTGTCGATTTGTTTTTTATATATATTTCTAATGTTTTGGTTTGGAAATATATATATTCATTTAATAATATAAAAATATGAATATGAAATGTTTTCAAACAAAGAATGCAGATAAAATTATTTAGCATTAATAAAATATGCATTTATGAAACTATTTCTGACACTGAATATTACTTACAGTTATTGCGATCCCCACCAAAAAGTACATGAAATCTCATAAAATTTGGACGTCCTCCAAAATATTTGCCATTTTGATTAAGTACTTCGCGAATTAAATCCAAATTATTGACAATCAGACAGCGTGTTGTACCCAATGTAAGAGAATAAACGTCACCAAATTGTTTGGCCAATTCAGTGAATCCTTGAAATGGTACAACATAACGTCTTAATAGAGTTAGATTTCCTAAAATGGGCCATGGTAGTGGTCCAGGAGCTTGTTTATATTTCACAGTTTGTCGCATTACAATGGATTGATTTCTTTCGAACGTATTTAAAACCGAGTAACTGCTATTGGGCGAAGTTATTTTTGATGAAAGCTTTTCAGGCTTTTTTACATGCACTTTTCTAAGAGCTTCATATACCACTTTTAAATAGCCGTAT
>JXPX01231752.1:0-10665 GCA_001047195.1 Sarcophagidae sp. BV-2014
TATATGGTTAACTACTTTACTAATACTATGTTTTTTACAATGCAATTCCAGATATTTTTTAATTCTGTGTTTATCTTTTCTTCAAGGTGATTTTTATAGTTAAAATATATATTTGCTTTAGTAGATTATTTCTATCAAGAAAAATATAAAAAAAGTAGTAAATGATTTTATTATTAACTTTTTTTCTTATTATAAAAATGGAAAAATTAAAATATGGTCTTTTTACGCGATCTAAAATAACCTCTAAATATTATATTAATAACTTAGATATTTTAATTGCTCTCGCAATGTAATTCGAAACTATATTCAATAATTCTTATCGAATAGAATCGTTCTTATTGTAGTTTACATCACTTCACACTATTGTTATTAAAATAGATAAAACCAATTTATAGTATGATTTAATTAGTGCCCCTAAGTGCTTGAAAATTTATTTTGAACTGCTACAGTGTTACATATAATTTATTTTCAGTAAATTATTTGTTTTTAATAAAAAATTAAAAATCGATAATAGAAAATTAACTAAAAAAAAATATTCAAACGTCAACTCTTTTCCTCGAAATTATACCCTTTTCCTAAAGTTGCAATCGTGAATTATTTCCATCTGAAGAAACGCATGTTTTTATGATTTTTTTCACTTTTTGATTGGGAAAAGAAAAATGCAATTAAGAAACTATTATTTTGTATTTTTTGACTTGATTTTTAAAGAGCTTTTTTTTTTGTTTGGGTCTTATATTTTAAATTTAATAAAAAAAATATATTTTAACACACAAGATGTCTAAACATAATTTATTTTACATGACGTTTTGTTATTTCTTAAATAAAAGTTGTTAAAAATATATACTGTTAATTCTGAAATGCTCCTCTACAATTCTTCATTAATTTTATTATAACATATAAGTAATTGTCTTCTTTCTTTTCTTCGAAGGCAAATACTGTGTATTTTACAGAATAACAAAAACTTAAATATAAATGTTAAAAGACATCAATTCACAATAGCATGTTTGAGTTGCCACATCTGTTTTGAAAAGTTCTTTAATTTCGACAATTGACAATATGCTATTTAATTATGGGATTAAAAAATTACTCTTGAGATTTGCGAAAAAAGTTTTTATGTAAATTGGATAAATCATTAGGTATATAGGCAAGTAAATAGTAGCTGATTATACTACTTACCTTTTTTCTCACTAAGTTTAGTCCATATAATCGGACTGTGGTATAATGTCCACAGATTATGCCTAAAAGTTAATAATCATCTTCAATTATTGTATTTGTAATTGATTTATTTTGGAAACTAGTGAATGCAATTGTTATCAATTATTGTTATATGTAAAAATGGAATTACAATTGAAAACAATCATTTTAATAGTAAAAATGGTATTACTATTGCAAATTAATAATATCAAATAAAAGTGAATTATTTTTTATACTTGCATTCCATTACTTGGAAAAAAAATAAATTTAAATAATACTTGATTATTAATCAAGTTAAGAAAACCATATATATAAGCATGATTATGGTTTCGTGTGGCCCCTCTTTTTATTAACATCTCTGTATTTTAATAATTATTTGAAGCAGCTGTTTTACATGTTTTTATTTACTTTAATGTCAGTGATTGGGGAACGTTGTATGGAAGGATATTGCACTCTTCTTTAATAAAATGTCGGGATTTACTAAGTTAATAAACGCATCACAAAGTATTAAAAGCATTTGTTATTCTCTTAGTAATCTATCCATACAAAATGCTTATAGACATTCAACATGTATTTTAAGGTAAATAAAAACTTTAACCGGAATACAATTTATATAACAAAAATTTTTATGTTCATAGAAATACACAAAAAGCACCAATGAGCTTAACTAAAGTGATTGTATCCAACCGTATGTTCTCTACAAGTCGAACTAACAACGATTTAATGCAGTTTTTTGATGACCCCAAAAATTGGTCGGAAAATGAGGTTAAGGTGGGAAGGGCTTGGAAACTCGATGAATTGCGTATAAAATCCAATAAAGAATTACATCAACTTTGGTTTGTTTTGTTGAAAGAACGCAATATGTTAATGACCATGGAGCACGAGTGCAATGATCAAATGGAATTATTTCCCAGTCCTGAGCGTTTGGATAAAATTAAAATATCCATGGAAAATTTAGAGACCGTGGTAAGGGAGCGCAACAAGGCTTATCATTTATTGGAAACTGGTGAGACAGGAGAGAGACCACAACGGTTGGTGGCCAATAATTTAGGTGTTCGCTATATGTACAAGTAAGTAAAAAATTTTAAGTTCAAAATTAATTTTGTAGTTGGTATGCGACTTCATGTAAGTTTTCTAAACTGAAATTGTTTTAATGGGTAGTTATGTATAAATTTGTTAAAACTTGTTGGCTATTCTTTTTAGATATTTTGAACATGTGTTGCCTCCTCAAATGAACGTTAAATGGATTAAGACACGATCCATAGGTTATGGCGGCAGAGCCGTTCGCAAATTCTTATTACAATACCGAGAAAAATTGTACAATGAAAAACGTAAAGCCAAGAAGTAAGTTTAAAAAATTTAAATGAAAAAATTATATTAATGGCTCTTTTTTTGAAGTCGTTCTCGCAATGAAGCTATGATGTTGCTACGTCGGAATCCGCATATTGATCGTGACATATTGCGTCGAAAATTCCCTGATGTTAATATTGATAAATTAGTAACCAACGATAAAATACGTGGTCATTATATACCTAAGGTCCAGTTTAATTAAAAAAATAAAGTTTTATCTGTTAAAAATAATGTTTATTAATCATCATTGTCGAAGGTTATTTTCTTTCCCTGGAAGGCGGTTATGGTAGGTTTAAGTTTTTGTTTAGCTACCCAAGATGGATGAAGAGAAATATTTTCTGCATTCACAGGCTTTGAAGTTTGTTTTCTGCTACTATTGTTTACAGACAGCGTATTTGTGTTCTTTTCGTTATCGTCATCCCCGAATTTTATCTTTTTACCTTGGAAATTTGATATCACCGGCTTTAGTTTTTGTTTAGCCGCCCATGACGGATGTAGATTTTGTTCCAATTTGTTTTCCGTTTGCTTCTGGTTTCGGCGGTTTTTGTTGGTTATTTGACTGTCACTTTCTTTGTAATTGGATTTATTTTGTTGAAATTGTTCATTTCTATCTATTTTGCCTTCAGTCCATTTGTTTTGATTTTGTGGATATTTAACTTTGATTTGATTGTTTCTATCTCTGGAACTTTGTGGTTTAAATTCTTTAGATTGTTTTCTTCGTTCTGTAAATTCATTTGGTTTTTTACTAATATTTAATTTAACCATATGAAGATTTTTATTATCTTCAATACCCTTAGTTTCATCATTTTTATCTCTTTTTATAACAGCTGTAGATAGATAATGTTCACCAGTATCAGTTATAAAAAAGGGATCTTCTACTAGAGTTTCTTCTGGTTCCTCTTCTGTTTCATAAGCCTTTTCCTTTCGATATTCATTTATATCAGCACACTTTTGTAAAGTATCTTCTTTTACAGAATCCTCATCTAAAGTATTATTTTGAGCATCATTTAAGTCTTCTTCACCATCTGCTGACGAATTTATTATTTCAATTGCCTCGTTTATTGGAATGGTATCATTTTTATTTTTTTTATTTCGATTATCTATTTTCTTTTTGGAGTTTTCTCTAAGTGGACGTTTAGAATTTGGTACCTTTTTCTTTTCATCTCTTTTTGTTTCCGCTCTTAGTTTTTCATCTATTTCCAATTCTTCTATTTGCCATTTTCCTACCGTGGATACATTACCATCAGGATCAATTTTTGTTTGTTCGCTATTTGCCTCTTGATTTTGTTCCAACCATTCTTGGCGATTGCGACCCATAGCTTTTTGCTCTTTAATTTCTAAACGTTTTCTTCGCTTTTCTTCGGTTCTTTCAATTTTTTGCCTTCTTTTGCTTGTCTCCTTTAATTCCTCTTTCCATTTAACACTTTCATTATCTTCCAATTTTAATTCATTTTTAAATCTCTTTAACAAGACTTGCATTACTTTATTCATGGCTAGTAATGCTACACCGACTTCATCAGGGGTAGCCAAGCCATTTGTTATAATGGCGGCAGGTTGCTTATCCATGAGTAAAACATTTTTCATAATATCAACTCTTTTTATTTTCTGCAAATAAAAATGTAATTAGAGTGCCTCTTTCATCTAAAATTCATATTGTATTTTACCTTTAACCATTCAATGGTTTCTGTGGATTTTCTTACCCTCTCCTTGCATTTTGTATTGTCTGGATGTTTTTCCAGTAGGCTCTTCAGTTTTCGTATTTTATGCACGAGTTTATTTATGGTTTGTATACGTGCCTGTTGTATGCCTTTTTTGTTTGATATTATCTGAAATAATAAACATATTGCATAATAGTATCTCAATTAAGTATAAATTTGTACTTACCAAATTATTAAATTGTAATTTATTTAACATTTTCATATATATTTTAAATAAATAAAATTGATATTCCAAAGAGCGTGTTACAATATTTTATCACGTGGGGTATGTTTAGTGAATTTTTAATAACAGCTGATAGTAAATATATGATATGTCAATTTTATTTTCTAAAAATATACAACAAATCGTCCCATAAGATTCTTTTGATTTTGATGAACACATAAGAAGCGACATAGCGCTTGAGAATTGGTCACTTATTTAACAATAATAATATTGTTATTCGGTTATCCTTGCAAAATTTAATTTTTAATATTAGAAAATATTTTGGAATAATAAAATACATATTTAAACCATCAATAATAATTTTCTTACTCCATTTAAGAGAACATGGGGTATATGGCAAAGCAGTAGTAAAGCGACAAACACCTCACTGCTGCCTGAAGCTAATGTCTTATGTGTGCCTAGCTATACTAAATATGAATTGGATATGGCAACATATCAATATAAGAGATGGTGGCAACTTTGTTTCTAAATTGATTTGATATTTCTTGACGACAAATTTCATTTTGCTTTTAAAGATTGGAAAAAATTATAAAAACATTTACAATATTCTCAAAATATTTTAAAATGCCAGTAAATAAGTTGTGTAGAATTTGTCTAAGAGAAGAGAAGGATCGAGACGGAATGCAACCATTGTTTGATGCAAAAAATGCGCGATGTGCTGAAATAGTAAAGCGAATAGAAGAATGTGGTGGAATAGTGGTAGGTGTATCAATGGATCACTAATAAAGATTGGAGATACACAAGGATTATATTTAATAACAAATAATGGATAAAAAATTAATTTTAATTGTAGTTAAAACCACATCAAGAGTTTCCAAAAATGATTTGTTTTCAATGTCTGGATTCTTTAAATACTTCCTATAAGTTTCGCTCATTGTGCCAAGCAAGTGAACATGCTTTGCTGGATGCCATAGTTAAGGTAAACTTACAAATATTCTCAATTATAGTGATTACGAAATCCTTTACTACTTCTAGTCTGAATTAAAAATTGAACCTGGTGAAGCATCATCATCAAATAATTCAAAACAAAGAACAGAAGAGATCGAGGATGATGAAGAAATGTTCTTTGACTTGAGATCGGATTATATTGAAGGCCAAGAAGTCGATTTTGATGATATAGGTGAATCTAAAGCGGAATTCATTGAAGACGAGGAAGTAGATAATGAATTCTTTGCAATAGAAGAAATTGATTTGGATGAAATAGATGGAGAGGAACATTTAGACGACAGTGATTCAGACGAAGGAGAAAAAATATTAGATGACGAATTTATACCCATACCAAGAAAAAAAATTAAGGTTGAGCCTAAAATAAAAAAAGAAAAAGTTGAAACCATAACAAATACCGATGGAACAATGGAAGTCAAAAAAGCCGCCCGAGGTAGAAAAATAAAAGATGAACCAGAAACAAATATATGTGAGATATGTGGAAATATTTACAGTAAACGTAGTTTACTCAATATGCATATGAGGCGGCACAGAGCTGAAAAGCCATTTGAATGCGAGTAAGCTATATTTATATATTAAAAAAATTAAACCCTGAACTTAGAATAGAAAATTTGTAAACTAGACATTTTTAAAGAGCATATCAGATATGTACTGTTATTATTATTATCTACTTTTCGAATTATTCTGATTTAACTTTATATTTTGTAGAATATGTGGGAAACACTTTACCTGTCCCTCAGAAATAGGACGACATATAAGAATCCATACTGGTGAAAAACCCTATGTATGTCGTTTTTGTGGTCGTACATTTGCAGATCGTAGTACAAATATAAAACACGAAAGGTTTGAATTAGTTGTATTATTTTATTAAGATGATTAATATTAAACATCTATTATAGAATACACACAAATGAAAGACCTTTTACATGTGGAACTTGTGGAAAATCTTTTACATATTCGAATGTGTTAAAAAATCATATGTTAACTCACACGGGAGAAAAGCCATTTCCGTAAGTATTTAAATAATTTCTGACGATATACCAAAAAATCAGATCATAATTTTGATATAAATTTTAGTTGCATTCCTTGTAATAAAACATTTTCGCGTAAACATCAATTGGATCAACATCTAAGTACAATAACACATCAACAAACGGTAAAAAGCCTAATGCCTCAACAACCTCCGTCATCAGATGGTTCGGTACATGAATTTACTGTTCAAATATCACCTGATAGTGATATAAAAAATGTCAAATATCCGCATGTAATACGCCAACCTCAGCAATAAAATTTTGATATATTGTCAAATTTATTAAATTGTAATGGTTATATTATTTTTTTTAGATTTTAAGTTTTGATTTAATTCTATCTTAACTATAGATAAAAATGTAATAGAGAGTACATTATTTCATAAATTTGACAAATAATTTTGTAATCAATGTACTAAAATTTTCTCTTAGTAATAAATTAGAAATATATAATTTTATCTTATTTCATTTTAACAATACAAATATATTTTAATTACTTTGAAAACTTTGCATTTTCCAATATTTGTATATTAAAAATTCATTTTCGATTTAATTAAGATAAAAAATCATTGGCTCAATAGAATATAATATTTTTTAACGTTCACACCGTTTTAAAGAATAAATAATAATTTCATTGGTAAATAGATTCAATTTAAATTAAAAGATAAATGTTTTATAGAAAATCATCTTTCAAAAATAGGGTAAATATATTTTGAAAATATTTCCGATGTGAAAAAAGGCAAATAAATGTATAGTAAATTTTAAAGGGTGCGACTTGATAATAGTTATACCTGCTTTTCATATATTTTACTTATATTTACAAAAAGTAAAGAAACATTATTACCAAATTTGTAAATGGTTTTAAATTAAAATTTATAAAATATATATTTATAAATATATATTTTTACACGAAACTGGTTTGTTTTGTAATAAGAATAAGCATGGTTTTACTTAATCAGATTTAAGGCAGAACTGTTAGTTAAATTCATTGTAAAAACGTAACTGCAACATCTTATTAGAAATGATAATTAATCAAAATGATGTTATTAATATATATTTTCTAAGCATAATGGTTCTTTCTATCAGGTCTGGACTAGATGATGGCCACCGAAGAACAACGACGAAGCTGTTAGGTAATCATTTCTATACATATTCATTTGTCTTTTTAAATGTTTATGTAAAAATAACATTTGGTTAAATTTATAAGGAATTCTTCAATGGACAAAAATACTAAATTTTAATTTTTCATTTTTTGTAGAACGTTCAATTGAAAGATTTAAGAAAATTGTAATTACTTAAAGTTCGAATACAATACTTCGCCATTTGATTATATACTTTCATCCTGGAGCATTTAAGTTAGGCCTTTTAATTTCTTATTATATTATAACAATACTACTTTTGATTTTGACTACTCATAATTTCAACTTAAATTCCGATCCATTGTCAACACATACTTAACACAATTCTTATTCACCCTTACACAAGTGTGTTTCAATCGCTGATGTTTTATTGCCAACAAACGTTTTAGTATATACACACACTTAAAGACAAAGAAGACAACTCAAAAAAAGTTTGTACCACTTTGGTTTAATGACTTGTGGTTAACAAACNAACCACTTGTGGTTTAATGGCTTGTGGTTAACATACAAACATTAGCAAAGGACATTAAAAAACACGGAGAAATCTTTTATAAAGAAACCGTAGAACGATAATCTAAGGAATTTTNTACCACTTTGGTTTAATGACTTGTGGTTAACAAACATTGCCAAAAGGACATTAAAAAAACACGGAGAAATCTTTTATATAGAAACCGTAGAACGATAATCTAAGGAATTTTTACGCTGTGGGTTCTACCACTTGTGAAACTAAAGCTGGGTGAAGGTTATGGGCAACTAAATGGGAAATTTATAAACAAAAGGTGTTAACACGTAAAGGGGAGTCTGCCGCTGCTCTACTGCAAATTAACTCTATAATAAATCCGAAAGGAACAAACTTGGTAGAATCAGCCTTCCGCTTTTTACCTGTAATAATAAAAATTTTGAGGGCGAATTAATTAGTGAGGTGTGGAAGTTGTGATTATGANCATTATGCACTTCCAATGCGATTTCTCCATTCGAAAACATTTAAACCGTGAACAAATTTACTTCTTAAAACAACAGCTAAAAACTCAAAAGACCTAAAACTAAGTTTATCACAAATCGAAATATATGGACGTATACGTTTTAATAGCAAAAATTTTCAATAGAGAAATAAAAATTACGCTGTATAAGAAACGAATAAAGCGAACAGAAATTTGTCACACCATTTAAAAAAATTATAATTATTTTAATAATAATAATAATAGATGATTACAAAAATATTTAAAACCAAATTTTTTACAAAAAAATTAAATTCTACTACGACTGAAATAGTTGCCGATAATCGACTACGACATACATAATACGGGTGATTATGAAATAAAAAACTTTATTTGTTTAATATTTTTATTGTTTTTTTATATTTCGCTTTTACATTTTTTTTTGTTATTTTAAATTTAAAGCAAATATTTTTTGTTTTTAAAACTATATACATTTTTAAAAGTTATTTATTCTTTTATTTGTAATTTTTAATTAAACATACTTCCTTGCATCGACAAAAATATAATATATTTACAATGTTCTATAGTTAATGTTAAACAACTTATTTTGAAAAAAATATATACTATCATAAAAAAAAACCCAAAACGCAAGGTAAAGACAAAATCTATCACTTTATTAATTAAAAACATAAAAACTTTTAAATTTTGTATACTACGTGNAATCTATCACTTTATTAATTAAAAACATAAAAACTTTTAAATTTTGTATACTACGTGTAAAATTTTAATGTTAATATTTAAAAAATGTTTTTTTTTGTTGTTGTTGGGGTCCAGTTACTTTAAAATTGTATTGTTTTTAAATTATTTTTCATTTTAATCTAATATATGTACAGTAAAATCCTGGTTCAACGAATACAATGTTAAGCCTGGGTCTTTTAAAATATGCATATATGCATATTTCTAATTTTTTTTTATTAGTTGAAAAGTCAATCTTAAATTAATGTATTATTCTTTGTTGAGAAAATTATTCAATTGATAATTTTTAGTTTGAATTGTATGTCGAATCAAAATCGCTGTATTATACCCAATTCGTTACATAAAATATTTTTTAAACCAGAATTTAAATGTACATGTATAAATTTAAATGTTTACTAAATTTTTAAATATTTGTTAATAGGACTAAATTTAAAGTAGAAAAAATTATTATAATTTAATTTTTGTTATAAACTAAATTGTATTTATATTTGATGGGTAGTGTTGGTTTTTTGTTTGTTTTGATATCAATATAATAGGTGTATTTCGTAAAATTTGAAAAATTCTCTTTTATAAAGAGAACAGCGTTTCTATGAGCTAAAATTAGTATTTGTTGGTGTCCGTGTGTTTAGTTTTTAGTGTAGAGAGAGAGAAAAAGAGATTTAAAAAAGGAATAACCATTATATTTTGTGTGGCTTCTTTTTTTCAGTTTAAATTTAAATTTTTAAATGAAAGTAAAAGTTTATTTTTTTATATTTAACATACTACATTGGAGTTTTTTTCTGCAGCACAATTATACAAAATTGTAAATTTTTTGGAAAAGAAATTCTATAAAATGGATTGATGAATAATTTGGAGCACAAGAAGTGATTCAAACACACATAAATAGAATATTTTTTGTAACCAATTTTATAAAAACGAATTTCTAAGTTGTCAAATAAGAAATTATAATAGAATATTAAATGTCAATTAAAAAATTGTTTATGTGTAACTACTTTTAAATATTATAATTTTTATGAACTTTTTTATGAAAAGAGTTTTTTGTAGTAAAATTATTTCTTGATATTAATTTTAGTTTTTAAAATGCTTTTTTTTTATTTTTTATAATTTGTCTATGAAAAGTTGTTCTGCATTTAAATTTCTTAAAATAGAATATTAATTTTTTTGTAAAGATTATTCTTGCACAGATTTTATTTTCTTGTTAAAGTTTAAAAAATTATCTGTTATTTTATAACAAACTATTGTCAAAATTGAAAAATTACATAGAGAAATACATCTATAGATGAGATTAGAAAAACCGATAGGTTTTGTTAAAAAATTTAAATACCCGAAATAAAACTAAATACAAAGCGTTAGGTAGAAAATCTGTTTTTTTTT